>CM021102.1:528215216-528422275 GCA_007115665.2 Sequoiadendron giganteum
CACATACTTCAGGCTAGCTGGATTTGAAGGTCATCCACATTTGTTGCCAAGATGTTGTAGCAATAGGATAGTGTTGATGGAATTTGTTTATCAAGCTATAGGGGTTAATGCCCGGTTTGGATTGAAGCACAAAGCAGGATGTCATAAGTTCCCAATGCAATTGGGTGAATACAGCTGCCAACATCTGGTGGGAGCTAAGGTAGTGTGCAGTGAGTTAATACATCTAAAGCTAGGTTTGTATACAGCTCGAAAGTACTTTGACCCAAGGAAGATAATGAATGCATTGTTGCCTTATGTTTTTGATAAACATTTCAATTTGTTGGAAGATTTCTGGAGTGACCTTCAAGATGAGTATGACCTCAGGAAGAAGAATTATGAGAGGTTACCCATCTCACTCATAGTAGAGCATGGGATCAAAGATGATATCTCTGACACATTAGTAGATGATGGAGTGGTATTAGATCCATCATATGAGGTGTTAAATATTGGCACTAAAAGCTTGGATCCAGTGGACTTGAATTCAGAGGAGACCATTGACATAAAGCAAATAGGGAGGCCAGTTTTGGATAGAAGTATTCATTGGGTTGTCCTAAGAACTAAAACTCCTCAAGAACCAGCTCCTAAGAATGGGAAAGGATACAAAAGGATCAAAAGGAAATTGCCTTCCAAGGAGCCCTTGGAATTGTTCCCTCCAGACATTGAAGAGATTGAGTTTGAAGCAACGGCTCAAGATGAACCAGAGACACAAGAAGGAGATGCCCAAAAGGAGCCTGTGGTTTTAACACCTGCATTGGGTGAATCCTCTACTCAAGTCCCACTTACAAAGCAGCAAAGTGAAGAAGTGCAGAAAGGAACTCTTTATGATATTGCTAAATCCATGAAGGGAAAAGGAGTAGAGGTAGAGATTCATGATGTTGGAACAGACTCTGATGAGACTCTATCAGAGAAGGATGCACAAGAAAATATGCATCTAGAGGAGGATACCGAACAGGTGTTGACAAAGGAGGATCAGTGGGCGTTATTTGAAGAGGCCAAGAAGGTTGCCGATGATCAAGCACACACTGCAGCAATCGAGAAACAAAAGGTAATTGATGCCAAGATACAGGCTGATGCCTTACTTTAGCAGCAACACATAGAAGCTAAGCTAAAAGCTGATGAAATAGAGAAGCAGCAGAGGCAAAAAGAGCATGAGCTCAAGGTCAAGGAAGAGAATGATAAATTAGAGTTGATATAGAAAATTCATGATCTTGGGAAAGAAAAGGCAAGACATCGAAGACAGAGCGAAGTTCTTGTGGCTAAGTTGAAGCTTGTGAAGAGGCTCATAAAGAGAAAGACGAAGCAGAACGAGTGCAAAAGGAGAAAGATGTTGAAGAGCTGATCAAGAAGCAACAAAAAGAAAAGGAAGATGTAGAAAAGCTTAAGGCATTAGAGGAAGAAAGAAACTAGGAATTGGAGAAAAGAAGATTAAAAGAAGAAAGGTTGAAGGAGCAAAAAGATAAGAGAATACAAGAACAAAAGGATAGGGAGGAAGCTGAAAGGCTTGCACAGACAAGTGTTGAGCAAGAGCAGCAAGAGAAACAAGGGGTTGATTCTCAACCTCAACTAAATGTGCAACCACCCTCTACTACTGCCTCTTCTTCAACTATGATGACTGTTACTCTAGGTGCTCCCATTTGGTTGAAATTGGATCTTCAGAAGAGATCATTGACACCTTCACAACCTCTCAATTAGGAGGATATGATGAAGGAAATTGAGAAAGAAATGCCTAAAAAGAAGGCCAAGATCCTACATTCCACTAGGCAAACCGACAAAGCAAAAATTCTGGTTGAATGTGCTATACCCATGATAGACAAGGATGTAGGAGACATCCAATTGATGGATTATCAGTTGGGCACTATTAATTTGGGGAGACCTACCAGAGATCAACAAATGAATTTAATTGATGTGGTAGCATCGTCAACCAAGTCAAGAATGCTGAAGGATAAACAAAGCAAAGATGAGCTTAAGGCTCAGTTAGATCAGTTGCATGTTTTCTGCTCGAAGGTCACAACAGATTACTACTATTGAGACCCCAATTTTGGTGAGTAAGAAAGAAGTAGATGATCTGGTATAGGTAAGGGGCAAGGCGAAGATGTTGGATAGGTGGGTTAATAAATTGAATCAAGAAATAGGTGAAGTACTGGAAGATAGTTTTTGGGTTCACAAAATGACTGAGGAGCTGATAGAGGAAATGAATCAATATGTTAATACATTGGAAGAATAGGAGGAGTACAAAGGATACAACCAGAAATTGAAAGAAGTTAATAAATTTCCTAAAACTACTCTTCTAGAACAGTTGATACTTGAAGAAGATAATAAAGATTTCTTGGAAAAGACTTCTTGCATACTCTGGTTTAGATCATATTTTCTATATAAACATAAAAATGAAGTTCAAGATTCAACTAAGGATCTGAATGAACAGTTTGAGGAGTTGGAAGCCATTGTTGTTGTTATAGTAAACGTTGATATACCAGTAAAGGAAGGCCTACCTTTAAGCCAAATAAAGGAGAAGTGGGATGAAAGATTTAAAGAGGTTATGCAAAGAGGAGATGATGGTGAAGATCTGCTGATAGATCGATTAATGGACATTAAAGAAGAGATAAGGGCAGCTAAGAGGGAGTTGACGAAGCTGAAAGATATGAGAGGGTTTGCTGCAGCGGAGTTGGAAAGGATTAAGTTTAAAGACAACTGGGTTGATGGGCCGGAATTGGACATACTACAACAAGTCTTCTCCAGTTTTGACGAGTACATTGCAGAACAAACTTTGCATGCATAAACCTCATGCATTACATGGCTTTCTTCTCTTCTTTGCATGTTGCATGCAGGACTGACAATTTTGAGGCGCATGGTTTTCTTTTCTCTCCTATTTTATTTTCTTTTAGTTTAACTGAGTGATCAAAGCAGGAACTAGAGATGAAATTGATCTGAGTTTCCAAGAAGACTTAATTCCTGAAAAGGTGGAATCACCTAAAATAGAGAGGACGTCAGATTTTTGTATATCTATAAATACCCTTGGGGTATCATATTGAAAAGGTCGGCTAATAGAGAATAGAATTGGCCACCTGATATTAGGAGATATAATTTTTCATAGTTGTTACAGAGATACATTGTTACTTTATTTACAGTTGAATATAATTACAGGTTTTACACAATATGGTGTTAGAATTAATTTTTACTTGATAAGGTTGATGAGTTATAATCTATCTGTATGGCAGTGATTGTGTTGAAGCATGAGTGTTTCTTATGTGATGAAAGTCATTAGAAGAAACCAGATTTAAGGATTATCTCGTTAGATTATCAGTGAATTGAATTTATTGAAGTCTGTTGATCTATGATCTTAGCAATGAATGAAAGTGTGTTCTTTTTGGAATCTTTAAAATAGTTGTGATATGCGAATTGTGATGTTAAAATAAGCACCTTAGATGCATGCAATAGTATGGATTATTCTGCAAATTGTATCATGCTATGGTTTTCTTGATCTGTTGGAAAACATTCATTGTTGAAGATATATGTCCAGATGCTAGATAAGTTTTGTTCATGTTTACTGATTTACCCTCTGATCTATCTTTTTCTTTTATTTAAAAACCCCTTTTTTTATTAAGAATAGCTCGATGAATAAGTCATTGCTTGTATTCCTTGTTACCAACATAGGCCCCTGGAATATTACAGTTGCATGGACCGATTGAGTGACACCAGGCAGTTGAGAACCAACTACCAGGACCTTGGGAGTTAGGCTACTATATGTTGTCTTTCTTTTTGAGGAGAAATAGAGTAGAAATATTTTGTTTAAACGTTGTTAGTGTCATTTTCACCATCAACAGATCTGACGCTAGAAGGAGGGCCTGAAGGAACAAGTTGGGTCGCATTGTGTCATTCTCACCGGAGAAATACGGAAGGATTCTCATATCTTCTACTGATCTTGTACCATTACAAGAATTGCAAACCCCGATTAGACCTAGACCCCATGCTCGTAGGGTATTGATACCTACGTTGCCACCACCGCTTACTCCACCTGGATTTCCTCCAAATCCACCTACACCACCACCAGTTCGACCCACATCACCACCACCAATTAGGCCTGTGTCGCCACCAATTCGGCCTGCATCACCACACCTGCTTAACCAATCCTACCCATGGCTTACTTTATGAATAACCCCTGTCCCTTAGGGACTATTCTAGGAGGAATCCATGACTTACCAAAGAACCCAAAAAAGTTTTGTCCTAAGTCCATACATGGTGAATCGAGAAGTGTTGAGGAGCATATACAAGCATTCAAAGATGCTTGCACACGAGCTCAAGTTGTTCATCAGGACATGGTATGTAGATTGTTTTCTTATTGTTTAGGGGATTTGGCATATAACTGGTATTTAAATCTGCCCCGGGGATCTATTCTGGGTTGAACAGATTTAGAAAATGCATTTATTAATCAATTTCAGGTTTATGTGGACCCTGCCATCTTGTATCACCAGTTTGCCACCATAAGAAAGGAAAATCATGAGCCACTACCTTTGTTGAATACTAGATTCCAAAGAATGTTTTGTAGGTTACAAGACTCTTACTTGGTAGTTGAGAATATTGCCATATAGGCATATTTAAGAGTTGTTGATCCTTTAATTGGCCTATTTTTGCAAAAGACTTATCAATCCGATGAGATTAACTCTTTGTCTAAAGTTTATCATCTGGCTATCAAGTCGCAACAACATATAAGTCTGCAATCAGGAGGTTTAGGAGCAACTCTTCCTCCCATGAATTATCAGATGCCTAACCCACCATTGTACAACACTGTCCCAGGGATGTCTTACTCCCAATATGGACCTATGTATGAGTTACAAGCTCCACCTACCATGCCTTTTTTCGGCAATGGCATGCAAGATTCTTCCCAACAACGTCAAAATCAACAACAACAAGCGGGAGGATCAAACCATGTTCATTCCCCAGCCATAGTGCAAAATGTGCAAAATGAATAAACTGTTCAACTGACTAGTGAGTTAGAAACTCTCAAGAAGACTCTATCTCAAATGTCTAATGACATGGCACAACTTAGGCAAAATCCTCTCGACAACCAAAATCAGAATTATCAGAACTAGGGAGGTTACAACAATCAAGGAAATTACTCCAATCAGAATGGGAATCAGAACACCAACTGAAACTTTTAGAATCAAAATTCCTCTAACCAAAATTACCAAAATCAGAACAGAGGATATAATTAGAGGTTCAATAACAACAATAGGCAGTGAAATACTGGACCTAACAATGGGGGAGTTCCCCATAACTATCAGTTAGGTGAGGAGAGACCACATACTGCTAATGTGGCTGACCTCAATTTCATGATTAATTGGTGCAGGCTACACGATACTGCAACACATTCTGAGGTTAATTGCCCTGAAATGGAGAAGATTGTAAAGATTGCACAAGCTGATGCCCATCCTCTAGCAGGAAATTCCAATCAAGATAATGGGCCAGTTAGTACTGCTATGACTTATGAGACTATTGAAGAGAAATACTAGTTTCCTATGCAAGGAGATAATGAGCCAAAGGAAGATGTGTATGATGCCCAAGTTTTTCAGTCGAAAGGAGGTCACTTTCTGAGAAATCAGAATAAGGGCCCATTGACTACATCTGCACCCCCAAACAACATGGTCCCACCAAACCAAAATGCAGATAACAATCCACCACCACCAAAGGGACCTTCTGACCTTCAGAATAGAGACAATCTGCCTCTTTTTCCTAAGTATCAAGTTAGGAATGATTCAGAATTTGAATTTATTGTAGAATTGTAGAGATAGAAGACGTCCTTGTCATTCTTTGACATCATGAAGTGGTGCCCAGCTCAATGTGAGGTGGTATTGAAAGCCTTGGAAGAGGCAGATCGCTTAAAGGGAAAAGGTAAAGTGACTCCAGCAAAGGAGACAAATGCAGCTATTTATAAAGGTAAGACCAGTACCTCACCTTTTCTTTTAAGTTTGAGGATTTTTGGAAAGAATTTGCATAATTGTTTATTGGACTCTGGAGCATCGGGAAATGTTATGCCCTTTTCAATATGTAAAAAGTTAGGATTAAGTCCTATCCCGACCAATAAGAAAGTGATTTAGTTAGATAAAACAGAGGTCAATGTTGTAGGTGAACTAAAAAACATGCATGTACAGGTTGAATTAGATCCAAGAATCCAAACCTACATAGATATCCAAGTGGCTAATATCCTAGAGACATATGGTATGCTTCTAAGTCGAGAGCTAATGAAAAGTATTGGGGGATATTTGTCCTTGGATTTCTCTCACATGTGGTTACCATAGAAGGGAGTACCAACATAGATAAGGATTGAGAGTGAACCCAGACTCAAGCATATGATTACAGAATATGATGCTTCAAATGAAGTAGCATACTTTGAGACTGAAATAGGAGTTTACAAACAAGAGGAAGTCCTTACTTTCTCTGTAGTCAGTCTTGGGGATACATTTCCCCTAGAACACAGTGACCCAATGATCTGCATCAACCAGCAAGTTCTAATAAGTAAATTGAAACAAGATAGGCTGGTTTTAGGAGAAGAAACTGATTTGAGTAGTTTGTTACTTCCTAATTGGTGTAGGATTCATTATCACAATCATTCAGAGTTAACATGTCAATCATACCTAGATATTCTAAGTCATGTAGATCAACCCCAACAAATATGTCAAGAGGAACCCCGGACTCCCATCAATGAGTTTTCTTTCAAAGTTAAGGATGCTACCATTCTTACTCGGGCTAGTCTTTCTCAAGAGGAAGGTTCCTCACCAGTAGAGCAGACTTAGGTTTTATGTTCTATAATCCAAGAAGAAATTGAGGTGTCCCAGTTCCTATTGAATACACCTGCCCTAGATACTTTGCCAATACCCAAGGCATTGATGAAAAATGAGTTGGATTACAATTTAACCCAAGAGGTTGTTCAGGAAGTGATTTCTGAGCAGGCTGAAAACATAGAAAAATATTCAAGTGAACTTTGCCCCAAACCAATTTCTGATGACCAGCAAAAGTTCAAGCCACCACACATCTCAAGTAAGTTATCTCTTGTTATCCCTAAAAAGAAAAAGCTCCCAGCCAAAGACCAATTATGGACTCTTAAGTTTGATGGTTCCAAGTCTAAAGCAGGAAGTGGAGCAGGGATTGAACTAACCAATCCGAAAGGAAAGACTTATTTTGCTTCTTATAGATTGCAGTTCGGTTGCACAAACAATGTGGCTGAGTATGAAGCACTTGCTCGAGGTCTTATGTTTTCTCATAAGAAGAAGGTTACTGCTCTCACAGTTATGGGAGATTCTGAGGTGATTATAAAGCAGGTACGTAACCAATATACATGTCATAACAAAAGATTGACTGCTTACAGAAACAAAGTTTGGAATTTAATCAAAGACTTTGATGCTTTTGGGATTAGTCTGATCCCTAGGGAAGCTAATCAAATTGCAGATGCTCTTGTTGTTGCTGCTAGTACTTTGGAACCCATGCAAGATTCTGATCTAAAGAGATTTTCAGTTGAGTTGATTTCAGTCTCATCTATTCCAAATAATGTCCGACACTATTAGGTGCTTGATGATGATCAACATATATTGGCTTTTTTGGCAAGTTCTGATGTTTTTGAAGGACAAATAATAGATGAATCTGAAAAAGATCAGGGAGATTGGGATTCTGAGAAAGAGAGTCCAAAAGGGATATTGGATTTGAAAAGTAATAGCATTCCAAAAGGGATGGTTGCTTTAGAGAGGATATTTGACTCAGAACCACGGGCTTGTCAAAGGGTGCCTACAGAGAGTGATGGAGGGAAGTATGAATCTGTTAATTTGACTCACTCAGGCCCAGAGAGGAATGTTCTTATAGGAAAGACTTGTCCTCAAGAAATTAAGGACAAAATAATCAAGGTCTTGGAGCAGAACATTGAAGCTATTTTTTGGAGTTATGATGATTTAAAAACTCTTGACACTTCAGTGATCACTCACACCATACCTCTCAAGCCAAAAAAAGCCAAGCCTTTTTGCCAGAAGCAACGCCTGATCAATGCTTTAATTGAACCCTTGATTCAGAAAGAGGTGCAAAAACTTTTATCTGCTAGAATAATATTTCCGGTTAGACATTCTACCTGGGTGGCTAATTTGGTTCCTGTGCGTAAGAAGAATGGTGAGATCAGATTATGTGTTGATTTCAGGAATCTAAACAAGGCCTCTGAGAAAGACAATTGTCCATTGCCTTCTCTAGATGAAGTATTACAAAAGGTTAATGGATCCTAGATGATGCCATTCTTGGATGGTTATTCTGGATACAATCAGGTCTTGGTTAGTCATGAGGATAGGATGAAGACCGCTTTCACCACCAAATGGGGCACATTTACTTACAGGAGGATGTCGTTTGGTCTCATCAATGCTGGAGCTACTTTTCAAAGGGCAATAGATGTAGCTTTCAAATATCTGATAGGAAAATGTATAATCATTTATGTAGATGATTTAACCATCTTCTCTAAGAATAGAGAAGGCCATGCTGCTAACTTGGAAAAGGTTCTAAAGAAATGTATAAGCTATGGTGTCTCTCTTAATCCAAAGAAATGTGTGTTTGGAGTATCTGAAGGGAAGCTCTTAGGTCACATTATATCAGAGGAAGGGATATCAATAGATCTTGACCGAGTGGAGGCCATCTTGAAATTGACAAGGCTGGACAACAAGAAAGAAATGAGATCCTTCTTTGGAAGGATCAATTTTGTTAGGAAATTTATAACAGGGTTTGCGGAGATCGTCAAACCTCTTAATGAAATGATGAAGAAAGATGCAAAAATTGAATGGAGTATTGAGGCTAAGTCTGCTTTCTCGCAGATTAAACAATCTATATCTGAGGCACCTTTTTGACAAGTCCAGACTATTTTAAACCTTTTTATATCTATTTTTTTGCTTCTGACCATTCATGTGTAGCGGTGTTAACACAACGAAGAGGAGAGGGTGAGGAGAGACCTATTGCCATTATGAGCTCTTCATTTAAGAATGCAGAAGTAAGGTATTCACCACTAGAGAAACAAGCCTTTGCATTGGTATGAGCAGTAAAGAAGTTTAGGCATTACATACTTCGAAGTCAAGTAATGGCCATAGTTCCAGATCCAGTTGTGAAGTCTCTTTTGATGCAAAGTGAATTAGGAGAATGAAGAGCAAAGTGAATGGCAATCTTATAGGAGTTTGACTTAGAAATTCACCTGATGAAACTCGTTTGAGGGCAAGGTTTGTCAAAAACAATGGTAGATGTCGACAAGAACATTACCTGTCAACAGTACACTGTCGAATCATTTACTAAGGATCCCTAGTATACAGATTTAATTTTCTTCCTCCTCAATAACAAATGTCCAGAAGGAATGAATGCTACTTAGAGGAGAGCATTGAGGATGAAGAGTGCTCATTACATGCTTAAAGGGGGATCTATCTACATAAAAAAAATTCAAGGAATTTACTTACGCTGTTTGGATCAGCAAGAGGCTAAGCATGCTATTTCTGAGTTTCATGGAAGGCATGGAACAAGGCGTGGGTCTGCTAATGCTTTGGCTCATCAGATTCTAAGATCAAACTATTATTGGCCTTATGTATTTTGGGATGCACATCAACATGTCAGAACTTGTCATGTATGCCAAACTTTAGCACCCAGGGAAAGAAATCCTGCAATGCTTTTGCAACCAGTATATGAGGTAAGGCCATTTGCTCAATGGGCACTTGATTTTGTAGGTGTAATTAATCCTAATTCTTCTACAGGTCATAAATTCATCTTGACTGCAACTGACTACTGTACACGCTGGACTGAGGCCCAACCTTGCAAAAATAGTACCACAGAGGTGGACACCAAGTTTCTGACTGAGAACATCACAACCAGGTTTAGGGTTCCATTTGCTTTGGTATGTGAGAATGGCCCTGCTTTTTCTTCAGCTAAATTCATTTCATGGGCATATGAACATAAAATTGTTTTCAAGCATTCTTCCAATTACTACCCTCAGGGAAATGGAGTGGCTGAGTCAACAAATAAAAATCTGTTGGAAGTAATAAGAAAGTCGTTAGAGAACAATCCTAGGGACTGGCACGCCCAGTTGAGATTTTCCTTATGGGCAGATCGAACAAGAATCAAAGCAACTCTAGGAAATTCGCCTTTTAAGTTAGTCTATGGTCAAGATCCAATCTTCCCGATCCATTTACAAATACCTGTTCTTAAGTTCATGCAAGATTTTTATACCAAGGATGATAGGATTGAAGTTAGATTACTTAATTTGCTTAACATGGAAGAGAAAAGAGATGTTGCCTTGCAACAATTCTCTAAACATCAAGCTGTTGTCAAACGTTGGTTTGACAAAAGAGCCAAGATAAAAGCTTTTAGGATATCAGATCTTGTGTTATTATGGGATAAATCTAGATAAAAGAAAGGAGATTATCAGAAGTTTGATAGACTTTGGTTAGGTCCTTATCAAGTGGCTGAGACACTAGGCGAGAATGCTTTTCATTTAAGTACCTTAACAAGAGAGCCTGTTCCATTGCCATTCAATGGTCAGTTTCTCAAACACTATTTTGGTGCATAGAAGGTCTGATGTTTTAAATAAAATGTATTATACTGTATCATATGTAATTAAGTTTTTGTTTTAGTTTTAGTTTTTGTGTTTTATTTGTTCTTTTTCTTTGTTTTTCTTTGTTTCTTTTGTTTTGTCTTGTTTCGTTGGGGATCCTCATTTTGTTCATCTCAAGACAAGGGGTTGTTATTCAAGGTATGTTATTGGTACTATGAGAGAAATTGGTTTAGGTATTTTCATCATCATCATTGAAAAGGATTTCATTCTGAAACTTATGTTTTATAACCATTCTAATATGGGTTTGAAAAGTTATTAAGGATAGAAGATACATTGTGAATATCTCATGAATTGTGATAAAAAATATGTCACCAAATTAGGAAAACATCTGCATGAGTAAATACCTATTTGTTTTGGAGTGGCTCTACCCTTTGATTCAAGTGAAAAATCCGATTCCAAGACTATCATGAAATCCATTGTAGTTCTCAACCCATATTTCAGATTCATTATATCTGAGTATTGAGGAAGGTGCATAAAATATTTCCACAAGTAAAGTAAAAAAAAAAAAAGAATGAAAAGAAAGAAAGAAAAGGCAAGCTCAATATCAAGTGGGTAATCAAGTATCTCTATCGGGGCTACGGACGCCTGGCTGGCAGTAGAGCAATGCTTTGAGAGAACTAGAGGTATCTTCGTCGAGGCTATGGACGCCTGTTTGGTAGCGGAGCAATACCCAGGATTTTATTGCACGATAGTTAAAGGACTCAACCTATGTAGCTTGAATCTTAGGTATAGTTGTTCAGGAGCAGAGAAAGTATCTATAAAGAATGATGCACAATATATACACACACTCAGATTCATAAATAACTCATGAAACTTATCCTATTTTATATCTGATCTTATTCAAGTTAGCATGCTTCATAAACCAAGTAGTTTTAGGGTGACTGGAATTTTCTTGGATTTCTTGAAAATGGGTAAACAATTTTCCCAGCCAAGTCGCCATTTGTTATGCCTGGCATAACCACCCCATCTTTTGCCTTTGTCAAAATGGGTCCCCCTTTATGTTTTTATCCTTGGTTGTTTTTCAAACAAAGTTTGGAGTCTTTCTTTTCAAACACTTTGTTTTTTTTTGCTTTATTCTACCGAAACCGGAACCCGAATTGAATCGGGTTTTGAAATTTCTTTCAAAACTCATTCCGATCCCCATCCCGACAGACTTTCTTTTGAGCTTTTTGTCTTTGTCTTTGTCGGAGTCAGTGCCAGAGTGGAAGTTAAGTCGGTATTTATTCAAAGTTTCAAAATCAAATCTCGTTCCGCCTCCACCTTCGCTTTTGGTCTTTCGTTTTAGACTAGGTTTTGTATGTTGAGTTTTCTTGGTTCGGTCTTTTTGTTTTTTTTTGTTTTTTTTGTTTTGCTTTTATCTTTATCGACGAAACCGGACCCAGAACGGTAACCAAGTTGGGAAATTACTCAAGTTTCCAGATTAGTTTTCATTCCGATTCCGCTCTCGCCAGTTTTTGTCGTTGACTTTTACTGAAGTAGCAATGTAGTGATGTGCTAGTTCCCTCTACAGTTCCGACTCCGCTCTACTGTATTTATTGCATTAATGACAGGTGCCAGGCATGCGTGAAACTACTAGTTTTTGCCTTAATTAGAGATTAACGCGTAGTTATTATCATTATTATTAAGAGATCGAAGAGCGAACCAGGGTTGCAGTGAAGATTTTGTGCGAAGTAAATCGATTGAAAGAGAGAGAGTTGCTTACGGATTTCTTTAGAGAGTTAACCTCTTTATTTGCGTTTGAGGTAGGGTTTTCTATTCTCGTTCTTCTTTTTACTTTCGTGTTTTCCTTTTTGTTCTTCTTGGATTGTTGGTTTTGTGCGATTTCCTCTGTAAGTTTGTATGTTTTGGTTTGTTTATTTTTGTTAAAGCTTTTCTTATTTTTGTTTTGTTTTTTATAGTTTTTTTCTTGTCGATTTATTTAGACACGGTCGTTTTCACGTTTTAGCCGTGACCAAGTCGTGGTGCCCTAATTTTGAAATGCATAGGTTAAATTCGGGTTTTACAATGAGAACGGTTTGGTAGATAGTTGTTTTTAATTAAGAAATCTATTGAACATTCAATTTGGTTAGTTAAGATAGGGTTAAATTCGTGCCCTCGTTGTTTGTAATCGAGGGTTTTTTTAGGGTTTCTTGGTGCATTTATGTGTTCACGTTTTAATTTAAATATGATGCCCTAGAAAGTACAGTCGCCTCTCGGTCATATGGGGATGGTTTTATCATGTTATATTTAAGCCCCTTTTCATTTTAATATGATCTAGTCTTTAATCATGAAGTTATGCATTAAACTGTTAAAAAAAATCTATGACGTTATGATCATTTTAGGTGAAAGCGGAATCAAAATGAATCTATACTTTGAACCATGTTTTCCAATAGGTATCGATTTCATTCCTATCCCATCTCTAACTTCGCTTATAGTGAGAAGCCTTCTTTCAAAATGACGATAACCTAGGCGGAAGCGGAAGTGGAACCGAAACTGAATATGAGATTAGAAAATCTGAAAGAACCCGAATTAGTTTTCATTCTGGTTCCATCTCCGATCCTGCTTGTTATTATTGTAATATCAATAACGATTTTTGGCTCCGAGCCCGACAGTGTTTTAAAGAAGACTGTTTAGAATGTTTTATGTTTGGTTCTGCCTCTGATATATATATGAAGGGTAAGGTTTTAAAGCATATTTTGTGATATTTATTGAAGGATCTAATTGGGGTTTTTGTTGCAGGAAAGCTAAAGGATGTCAGGTGTATCAGGAGAAACCTCACAAAGGAATCGGCCTACAGAAACATCAAAGGCAGCAACTAAGCCCAAGAAGATAAAGCAAGAGCATCTACCTTATACTTTAAGGTATAATCATAGGGGTCTTGTGGTTACTGCAAGCAAAGTGGAATTCGATTGGTTTGATATAACCGACACCAATCTGGGCTCATACAACTTTGAGGAGCTGTATTCGGAAATGTTTGCTGAAGATATAATAGGGAGAACTCAAAGAATAGTTGAGTCTGGTTTGGCTCATATCACCTTATTCCCTCTATCTGTCCAGTGCGCAGAGTTGATTATGATAGCAACAGGTGCTTATAATCCAGCTACTAGGGAGTGTATGGATGCACAAGACAATGTTATTATTGATTTAACTCCTCAAATGTTTCAAACTATGTTTAGTGTCCCGGATCCAAAGAACCTGGTACAGTTGAAGGAGGCAGAAGCTTTAAAGAAATATAGCAAATATAAGGAGTCCAACAAAGCGCACTTGAACAAGAAATGGTTGAGAACGAAAAAGAAGTCTCTGACCAAGCTTCATGATCAACCGAAGAGGACATAATTCTACAAAGAAGTATCAGACTTGATCATGATATTGTCTAGAGTGTTTGGGAAGAGGGATGCATTTCACTTCATGGAGTGGATGTTTCCCTTCATTCATACCATCTTGAATGGAAAACAATAGTTTGATTGGCCAATGGTGGTCTCTGATGCTATTCATGACCAGTTGACAAGAATAAGGGAAACCAAATGCTTCTTTATGAGTTCTTATGTTGTTTATGCAACAGCTAGAGGAGGTATATTTCCCGCTTTAAAGCGAGTGGGAATATTGGGAGAGGCAGATGGACAAAGGAAGGTGTGGGACCATTATGATCGGTTATCTTTACAAGTATCTGAAACACAACTTAGAAGGGTTAATGATGCATTTCTATATGTGATCATTAACCAGCTTAATGGGGATGCAGGATATAGACTAAGTTAAGAAGCTATGGCATTTATCACGGAATGGGGATGTTGGTACATTCAATACCCCAAGTTCACATACTTCAAGCTAGCTGGATTTGAAGGTCATCCACATTTGCTGCCAAGATGTTGTAGTAATAGGATAGTGTTGATGGAATTTGTTTATCAAGCTTAAGGAGTTAATGCCCGGTTTGGATTGAAGCACAAAACAGGATGTTATAAGTTCCCCATGCAATTGGGTGAATACAGTTGTCAACATCTAGTGGGAGCTAAGGTAGTGTGCAGTGAGTTAATACATCTAAAGCTAGGTTTGTATACAGCTCAGAAGTACTTTGACTCAAGGAAGAAAATGAATGCCTTGCAGCCTTCTGTTTTTGATAAACATTTCAATTTCTTGGAAGATTTCTAGAGCGACCTTTAAGATGAGTATGACCTCAGGAAGAAGAATTATGAGAGGTTACCCGTCTCACTCATAGTAGAGCTTGGGATCAAAGATGATATCCTTGACACATTAGTAGATGATGGAGTGGTATTCCATCCATCATATGAGGCATTAAATATTGGCACTAAAAGCTTGGATCCAGTGGACTAGAATTCAGAGGAGACCATTGACATAAAGCAAATAGGGAGGCCAGTTTTGGATAGAAGTATTCATTGGGTTGTCCTAAGAACTAAAACTCCTCAAGAACCAGCTCCTAAGAAGGGTAAGGGATACAAAAGGATCAAAAGGAAATTGCCTTCCAAGGAGCCCTTGGAATTGTTCCCACCAGACATTGAAGAGATTGAGCTTGAAGCAACGGCTCAAGATGAACCAGAGACACAAGAAGGAGATTCCCAAAAGGGACCTGTGGTTTTAACACCTGCATTGGGTGAATCCTCTACTCAAATCCCACTTACAAAGCAACAAAGTGAAGAAGTGTAGAAAGGGAATCTTCGTGATATTGTTGAATCCATGAAGGGAAAAAGGAGTAGAGGTAGAGATTCATGATGTTGGAATAGAATCTGATGAGACTCTGTCAAAGAAGGATGTACAAGAAAATATGGCTCTAGAGGAGGATATTGAACAGGTTTTGACAGAGGAGGATCAGTGGGCGTTATTTGAAGAGGCCAAGAAGGTTGTCGATGATCAAGCACACGCTGCAGCAATAGAGAAACAAAAGGTAATTGATGCCTAGATACAGGTTGATGCCTTACTTCAGCAACAACACATAGAAGCTAAGCTAAAAGCTGATGAAATAGAGAAGTAGCAGAGGCAAAAAGAGCATGAGCTCAAGGTCAAGGAAGAGAATGATAAATTAGAGTTGATACAAAAAATTCATGATCTTGAGGAAGAAAAAGCAAGACATCGAAGAGAGAGAGAAGTTCTTGTGGCTAAGTTGAAGCTTGTGAAGAGGCTCATAAAGATAAAGAGGAAGCAGAACGAGTGCAAAAGGAGAAAGATGCCGAAGAACTGATCAAGAAGCAACAAAAAGAAAAGGAAGATGCAGAAAATCTTAAGGCATTAGAGGAAGAAAGAAACCAGGAATTGGAGAAAAGAAGATTAGAAGAAGAAAGGTTGAAGAAGGAGCAAGAAGATAAGAGAATACAAGAACAAAAGGATAGGGAGGAAGCTGAAAGGCTTGCATAGACAAGTGTGGAGCAAGAGCAACAAGAGAAACAAGGGGTTGATTCTCAACCTCAAGTAAATGTGCAACCACTCTCTACTACTGCCTCTTCTTCTTCAACTATGATGACTGTTACTCCAGGTGCTCCCACTTGGTTGAAATTGGATCTTCAGAAGAGATCATTAACACCTTCACAACCTCTCAATTGGGAGGATATGATGAAGGAAATTGAGAAAGAAAGGCCTAAAAAGAAGGTCAAGAACCTACATTCCAATAGGCTAACCGACAAAGGAAAAATTGTGGCTGAATGTGCTATACCCATGATAGACAAGGATGTAGGAGACATGCAATTGACGGATTATCAGTTGGGCACTGTTAATTTGGGGAGACCTACTAGAGATCAACAAATGAATTTAATTGGTGTGGTAGCATCGTCAACCAAGTCAAGAATTTTGAAGGATAAACAAAGGAAATATGAGCTTAAGGCTCAGTTAGATCAGTTGCATGTTTTCTGCTCGAAGGTCATAACAAGTTACTATTATTGAGACCCCAATTTTGCTGAGTAAGAAAGAAGTAGATGATTTGGTACAGGTAAGGGGCAAGGCGGAGATGTTGGATAGGTGGGTTGATAAATTGAATCAAGAAATAGGTGAAGTATTGGAAGATAGTTTTGGGGTTCACAAATTGACTGAGGAGCTGATAGAGGAAATGAATCAATATGTTAAAACGTTGGAAGAACAGGAGGAGGAGTACAAAGGATACAACCAAAAATTGAAAGAAGTTAATAAATTGCCTAAAACTACTCTTCTAGAACAGTTGATACTTGAAGAAGATAATAAAGATTTCTTGGAAAAGACTTCTTGCATACTCCGGTTTAGATCAAATTTTCTATATAAACATAGAAATGAAGTTCAAGATTCGGTTAAGGATCTGAATGAACAGTTTGAGGAGTTGGAAGCCATTGTTGTTGTTATAGTAAACGTTGATATACCAATAAAGGAAGGCCTACCTTTAATCCAAATAAAGGAGAAGTGGGATGAAAGATTTAAAGAGGTTATGCAAAGAGGAGATGATGGTGAAGATCTGTTGATAGATTGATTAATGAACATTAAAGAAGAGATAAGAGTAGCTAAGAGGGAGTTGACGAAGCTGAAAGATATGAGAGGGTTTGCTGCAGCAGAGTTGGAAAGGATTAAGTTTGAAGACAGTTGGGTTGATGGGCCGGAATTGGACATACTACAACAAGTCTTCTCCAGTTTTGACGAGTACATTGCAGAACAAACTTTGCATGCATAAACCTCATGCATGCATGGCTTTCTTCTCTTCTTTGCATGTTGCATGCAAGACTGGTAGTTTTGAGGCTCATGCTTTTCTCTTCTCTCCTATTTTATTTTCTTCTAGTTTAACTGAGTGATCAAAGCGGGAACTAGAGATCAAATTGATCTGAGTTTCCAAGAAGACTTAATTCTTGAAAAGGCGGAATGACCTAAAATAGAGAGAACGCCAGATTTTTGTATATCTATAAATACCCTTGGGGTATCATATTGAAAAGGTCGGCTAATAAAGAATAGAATTGGCCACCTGATATTAGGAGATAGAATTTTTCATAGTTGTTACAGAGATACATTGTTACTTTATTTACAATTGAATATAATTACAGGTTTTATGCAATATGGTGTTAGAATTAAGTTTTACATGATAAGGTTGATGAGTTATAATCTATCTGTATGGCAGTGATTGTGTTGAAGCATGAGTGTTTCTTATGTGATGAAAGTCATTAGAAGAAACCAGATTTAAGGATTATCTCGTTAGATTATCGATGAATTGAATTTATTGAAGTCTGTTGATCTATGATCTTAGCAATGAATGAAAGTGTGTTCTTTTTGGAATCTTTGAAATAGTTGTGATATGCGAATTGTGATGTTAAAATAAGCACCTTAGATGCATGCAATAGTATGGATTATTCTGTAAATTGTATCATGCTATGGTTTTCTTGATCTATTGAAAAACATTCATTGTTGAAGATATATGTCTGGATGCTAGATAAGTTTTGTTCATGTTTACTGATTTACCCTCTGATCTATCTTTTTCTTTTATTTAAAAACCCTTTTCTTTATTAAGAATAGCTCGATGAATAAGTCATTGATTGTATTCCTTGTTACTAGCACAGGCCGCTTGAATATTACAGTTGCATGGACCGATTGAGTGACACCAGACAGTTGAGAACCAACTATCAGGACCTTGGAAGTTAGGCTACTATATGTTGTCTTTCTTTTTCAGGAGAAATGGAGTAGAAATATTCTGTTTAAACGTTGTTTGTGTCATTTTCACCATCAACAAGAATCACTTATTGATGTGATATATTACTGAAGGGAGTCGGTTATTTATGAGTATTTAATTTATGATTAGATGAATCTTATGTAGCTATACTCTAAATTATAAAGTTATACTTGGGACTAGATTGTCTTTTGAAGTGAATAGCTTGTTTATGCAAAGATAAGCTCATATGTTATACCTGGGATAGGAATGTCCATTGAAGGGTTAACTTGAGCTTAGGATTAATTGGTAGAGATACCATTGTATTTTGGGAAAAAGGGGAGTAGATTATTTTGTGGGTTAAAGATTACCCATTGGAGGAAATTACCTGATCATAGTGTATGAACGGTCATAATCCAAACCGAACTATTATAGTTTATGTGAATGGGATGACTTTCACTCAAAGTATTGGGTGAAAATACTTTGGCCAAATTAGTGTAAATTGCCATTGTTTACATTGGTAGTTTATTGTGTTCAATTTATGCATTCTAGTTCAGTATTTTCATACTCGTAGGGAAGACGAACATATGATTAGGTTCTGGTTTGTAGGACATAACACTAAGCTCTAATAGGCTATTGTTATGGGATTTACCAACCAATGTCTTCTTTGAAGGGTAGGGCCATCTTGTCATGTGTGGCCTAGATGAGCGGGGGACCGCATTTGAGTCTGTGGTTGGCGGAAAAGCGCATCAGTGATGCTTCTCCTCATTAGTTGGCGGTCAAGGTTTGTAGATGTTTGTGCTAGTATCAAGGACAACTGGATTGTTTGCACCAATGAGCAAGGACATTTAGAATGTATGCACTGATGCAGCGACATCAGGACCAGTTTGTATATCTATTGCCAGATGAAGCTCGAAAGAGCTATGTATGTATCTTGTACCCATTCTATGGAAGGATGTAATCATGAATGATAAACTTGAGTTCAGTCAATATGACATCTATGTAATGGAAAGGTTTGTGAAGTTACAATTGAATGCAATGGAAGTTTGGAAATAGTGTTATTTCAAATATGCATGTAATTTACATTATGGATAGAAATTTTTTTTTGCTATGTTTGGCATCATGGTTTATTCACTTGAGGTGAAAACTTCAAAAATTTTACTAAGCAAAACATCGGGGTTGTTACAGGTTGGCTCTTCATTTTCTTCATTTCTTATAAACATAGGTGTTAATGGTTTTGGTATGGAACTTACTATAGATTTTCTATTTTATGATGTACTTCCTTCACCCTAAGGTGCTTTATTCAATTCATTTAGAGTGTTTTTCATTTATATCATTAGTTTAGTAAATGTGTCTTGACTTTGATTCATTATGACCACATTCTCTTGGAGAAATATTTCTCTTTATTCATCAATTAGTCTTCTTTCTTCCCTTGAAATTTCTTTTGTGGTATTGGGAACTTGTGTTGACAACTTATTTTTCTCTATCCTCTAATACCAAAGCTCTATTTCACTCAAAAACATCAATAAGAAAATTTATCACATATGTTGGCAAGATGGTTGCTTTGATACCACTATAATATCCTCAAATAAAAATATTTTACAATTTTCTTTCTAATACACCATTGCACAAGAAATTTTAAGCATAAAATTTATTTTTAAACCCTCTTCAAATACTTTGAAAAAATATAAAGAAATACCCACATAAATTTAACATTTTTTTACAAACGAGAACTTGAATTTGACAATTTTTGCATAGAAACTTCTAAATATTTTTCTATATATAAAATTTGATCTTTACACATTAAATATGTTATTATAAAAACAAAAAATCTAGCATAAGAAGCAACAATTTTTTTTGAAAACTATCAAAATAAAACAACACCCAAAAACTACAAATCACATAACATTGCTAACACTGATATGCTCCAAATTGGAAGATGAATTTCACAACACCTGGGGTTGATCTAGTTGAACACAAAAAGAAAAAAAAGCTTATATTATATAAAAATACACTAAAAAATATGTAACACCCACACTAGCAACAAACCTTCACACAACTTTACCTACAACCTACAACAAACACATGCACACACATTGAACAATTGTTAATAGTCTACAAATCCTTGAGCTTTAAAGCAATCTCTGAGTGAAATTGCCTTTGAAAACCAATGGGGTTTTTTCCATTGATTCCAATTTTCAATGGGTTTTCATCCACAGAAGGAAACATAGAAGCACAAGTTATTATATAGAAACTTGAGATTAAAAAATAATCAAAAAACCCTCTTGAAAGTAGATTTCTACATATTTATACTGAGGCCAAATTGGGTTCCAAAATCCCAACACCTCATTTGAGGGGAAAATAATAACTAAAAATATATTTCAAAATCCCCACTCAAATTTGAATTTGAATGCTAAAAATAGCTTGCACTAACACCTTGTTACACTTGCACAAACAACCCATCATAAATCTATCATAGAATTTACTATTTTGGTATATGATAGTTACAAAAGAATCCCAAGAAATTCACACCCCACTTGGAGTCCAATAAATTTGATTTAATTACCCCAAAAAAGTTTTGAAAATATAAAATTCCATCGAGGTCATAATTAAATATTAAAAAATGTATTATTTCCTTATTTATTTACCTTAGCCTAAAAAATAGACTATGTTATTTAACCACCTGAATTGACTCATTAGAAATGGGACATGGCATTTATGACTCATGGTGGATAGTTGATCACTAGTGATTTTTTGTGACCATTGCAACATGTCTCAATAACCATTCATTTCTAATGACATAGTTAAGCTATTCCCATGATTTCCAATAAAGAATGAAGTTGCTTGTTGTTTTGAATTCAATGGGTCCAATAATGTTACTTTTCTATAAAAATAAATTTCATGTTTTCAAGAATTTGCATCAATGTATGTATGGTCCTCAATGTGGGGGGGGGGGCGGGGGGACATCATTGTTCTAGTCAAATCATCATCCAAAAATTTAACTAAACAAATATTTAAATGTGAGTTAAATTAGATGAAGGAAAGATTAGACCAAATGTTTCTCTATGAAGTGCTCAATGTGTATTAATATTTTGCTAATATTTTGTATCCTTAAGATTCCTTGTGAGGCTTTATATTTTATCTTCATTGTATTTTGTTACTGGACTTGATCAACCCAATAACCTTGTGCATGTGTGAAATATTATATAGGTTTGAGATCCTTGGAATGTTATTGTTGACATGGTGAAATATCTTGAAATTATTTGCGACCAATTTAAGTGTTACAAACATCCTACTATAGCAACAAACCAATTTAAAGTGTATCTTTGTTGGATCTTGCCTCAAAAATTCATTTGTGTGACTATGTGAAAATATGTGAACTAAGTTTAAGGGTGATTATCTACTTTTTTCATTCACTTGTATTTGGTATACAAAAAGAGGATGTTCATGTAGTTATGAATGCATGACTAACATCTTTGAATGTATTACGAGCATATATTTTATATGGCACTTGATGATGAGTGACTACATAGTATGGTATATACATGTCATTTAGTAGGCAAGTGCTATGTGATCACATGATAATACTTTTTAAAATTTTCTATATAAAAGAAAAGGGATACATGAGTGAGAAAAGTGATAAAAGATGAAAGCTATGAGATTATACATATAGAATAAAATTAACTCTTCAATTGTAAATTCATTATATATAGTTTTCATCGTAATTTTGATTAGAAAATTGAATCTATTGAACTTACTAGTGAATTTAAAATGAGACCAAAAATAATTATTGAAAGATCTATGAAATTAAAACAAAGTGTAGATGAAGTGAAAATAAATTAGAAAAATCATGATGTTGACAATACTGCATGAAGAATGAATGTATTCATCATCACTATCTTCATTTATTAATTATGAATTTCACATCTCATGCTATTGAGGATAGTAGCTAAATTAAAAGGGGAGAAATGTTATGGGACTTTTTTTCCAAAATGAAAAGGAAGATATAAAATAACCCTTTAGTATTCAAGGGAGATTGAAAAATAAAGGATATTCAAATCCTTTGTTTAAAATGGAAAATAATAAAGAACATTTATAAAAACTATTTTAAAAGGGAGGAATACTTGTATTTATTAAGTAAAAATTAAAGGCAACCTTTGAGAAAGGGTGCGATGGTTTAGAAACCACCCCTTAAAGGCTATATAAATCAATTATGTGAGATTTGGAAAGGTGATGGGCTCAATCATTGGCTAGTTTTCCTTTTACTATTATGTTATAATCATTTCTCCTGCTAAGTTTCAAAGACATTACCAAGACCTTGGATACCTTTTATATGCCTTTTATACACTTTTAAGTTGTTTTAAGTATGTGGAAATGGAAATATGTTATGTTGATATGTGTATGTGTGAATGCATGAATGTCGATGAAATTTAGTATCATTCTATGTTTAATTTATGATTGTTAATAATGTGGATGCCTTAGGAATGAGACTAACACCTTGCAACAAGAAGGACAATTAACCTGTAGCAACAGGTTTTCTAGCTCGTGGCATAAGGACTACAGATGGTTGTAGAGAAGAAGTAAAACAATCAAAGCGCGACAATTTCAGAAGGAAATAGAGGTGATTAGTTATTGATTAGTTGTGAGTCACTGCTTAACACTCTTGCTCATCGAATAAGACCACTAGGAGGAGTATACTCTCAACAAGATTGATTCATGACACAACTATTTTCAGGAACACGTCTCTATCATAGCAATTAAACCGTTGGGCATAGAATTCTAAATTGGTTTCTCGACTCATGCTTTATAGTTATTATTTTATGTTTCAAACTAAGTCCTTTTCCTATATTTGAGGAAGAGTGGACGATTGCTTTATGAGTTTGTTTTCAGTCTGAGAAGAATAAAACTCCTTAAAAACCGTATATAGTAGGATCTACTATTGAGGAGGAAATCTATTTGATAAGTTGATTGTTGCTATTTAGTTGTTTATATGTTACTAGTTACAACAATAGAATATGTGTTATTGAATGAAAGATCTTTAGTAGATTCTTGTTGGATTGTATGTAAGAATTCAATGTTAGAATGGAATGAAGGAATTAGTTTGATATCATGATTTACTGAGTGAGAAAGTAAGTTTTTCACAACTTCTATGGAAGTGGAAACTCAAGCAAGGGCCACTTGAAGTATTGCTAATCCACTTTATTTTCTATTGTTAGATTAAATACTACATTGTTGAATTCAGTTAGTAGTTTCCAGTATATGCATGTGTTATAATTTATGAATTGAATTCTATAGCTTCATGTTTGGTTTTCATACTTTGAAGGAATTAGTTAGGTTAGGACACCGTAGTTTTAATAGTTGACAGTTACAGTCTTAAGCATTAGGTACTCGTAGCATAAGGTAATGGTTTATATTCATTTCTCTTGTTTTGTGAATTAGCAATTCATTTTAGTTTCTAGCTTTTACAGTCTTTTGTACATGTGCATTTTCCTATACTCCATTGATGAAAGATGTGTTTAGGATCTATGAATGCATATATTGTGTCACCACTGACTAAAGTTTATGAGTCCCTAGTTGATAATTAAATGCAACCTCTTGTGAAAGATGAACTGTTCAATTAAGGATTCTCAGGTCCTCTAAGTTGTGTGTAGACCTAATAGCACCAAGTTAATTAGACATTAGAGAGGCTATCCAAAAGGCATGGAGATTACTCGAGGAAAAAGTTAGTTTTGGAGGGATATGTGCATTGGAAAAGGGGCACATAAAGTATATCCAACTTGAGGTACAAAGTACACTCAAGATTGTCTTAGCCAAGGCTTGTTCAATGATTGCTTTGTTGTGTATGTTGAGAAATTGCTAGGTTATGTATGTTATAAATAAGAAAAGTTTCCTCCTGGAGTGTGCTATATCTAGAAGGGCCAAACCAATAAAATCTTCCTATGGTGAGAGTGACACTTTCAAGTGCTTTGATTTAAATAAGTATTGGACTTATTCTAAAGTCTTAGACTAGCTAATTTTGAGAAAAACTTTATAATCTTTAAACTTATGTAATGAAATTAGAAAGTTTGTTGTTGTATCCTTTATTGTTATTGCCATTTTCAGTGGGGGAATTTTTACACTGTCTATTGTCACAATTTTGTTATTCTTTAATATTTTTGGAGTAGACAAATTATTTCCATTTTTGTGATTATATTTTTCATAGTTAGGTTTTGAGTGACAAGCCTTCCATTGGCTCCATGGGACTTCCTTCAATTGTCAATGGTAGCTTCATCAATTCTTAGCACACTTTCCAAAGCCTATTCATAAGACTTTTAGGGAAAATTTTGGACATCATCTCTCATGTTCCTATTAAGGGCATGTAGGAAAATATCACACAATTCCCTATGATCCATATTTGGTGCACTTATTGAGTTCCTAGAGGACTTGCCTCCAAGACCACACAATTCTTGAATTCTTATCTTGATGAGTTTTTTCATGTTGAAGGCCACAAAAAACTCACTAATGAATTGTCAAAACAAATGAATAGACGTTTTTTTGGGAGGCAATAGTACTAATCCAAGCAATCCCCTTTATGGTCTTAGGAAAGATTCTAGAAATTACCCCATCCTATGGGAGGAGTTTCCTTACATAATTTTGCATTATGGATATCCCACTAGGTTGAAAGCTATATGTTTGTTGTTGAGGAATGATTGCCTCATTACTTGCATTACACAAGTAAAAGTTGAGGTAGGAGATAACTAGGTTGCACTTGGCTCTGGTCATTTTGGCAATAGTGAAAGGATTGGCATGTTGCCACTGCTTTGGTGATCTAGGTTTGTTGGACCATGGTAGCTATGAGGTCTTCAAACATTGCTCCCTTTGCCCTATGTTCTTATGTTCCACCATCTTTAGATGGGTTGTCTTGCAAAGGGGATTGGGAAGGCCCATCAGTTCTATCTTCAAGAGGGTTTTTGGCAACACTTGATGTGTTGCAACCTATTCATTTTCAAATCCTATAGTAGGGCCTCTCAAGCCACTTAGGCATCTTCTAAGTTTCTTTCTAAAAAATCACCTTATGGTTGATCTGGATGGCCATATCTATGTAGTTTGTCATAGGACTATTTGGTGGATTTTTGACCAAATGAGCACTTAGTGTGCTATACATTGATATGGGTTTTGCTAGAGGACAATATCTCAACTCCAAGCTTGGTTGTTGAGATTTATAAATTTGTGTGGTTGTGGTCATCTACTGTCTTGGTTGATATCTTCATAATCATAAGGATTAGAGATTGACGTCATTGGGTCTAGTGGAAGAAATATGTCAAACATGGGGGTAAGAGGTTCATTAGAGGGGACTTGTCCTCAAGCTCTACCAAATATTGATATATTGTGGGGGGTACAAAGGTAGCACAAAATAATGGAATGGATGTGACATATATATATAGAGAGAGAGAGAGGAGGAGGAGGTGGAGTGCAATGAAAGGAAGTGAAGAAAATATGAAAAAGCTCGCCCAAAAGGATTTACAAGTTCACATCAAGTTAACCAAATATGTGATCGATAAAAGATATCCTTATATGAGAGATTATGCATCATATGTGCTAGTAATGTGTGTCTAGCAAGTGCACAAGTTACTCCTACTTGTGTGGCAATAACCAATGGAGTGGGGGAGTGAATACTAGATTGTTCCCTTTTTGAGGGAGAAGGGTCCTATGAGCAACAATGGAGTTCAGGTGCATATGGCCTTGATAGAGAGTTTAATGATTTTTGTTTGTAGCATTAACGTGGTTGAACATTGTAATCATCTCTTGCAATATATTGTCATTTTTTGGATGATGGTTAATTATTGATGAATTTCTATGAGAAAATGGTTGATATGTTGACCTTGCATTTTTAATATCCTTCAAACTCTTGTTATGTTTTTGTTGTTTTATTATATATCTTTCAAGATTTGAGCTTACTCTTGAACAAAGGCCTAGTCTATAACCTTGTGGGCTAGTTGATTGGCCCTAATTTCAATCAAGATGGACTCAACCCAATCCTCTCAAACTCCAAGACAATCAACATGAGATGCCTAATGAAGAGCAATGAGGGGATTTACAGATCTTGAGGAATCCAAGTCACTTTCTTGATTTGATATTTTGATGTCTTGGTTGTATGAGACTTTGAACCCTATTTTCTTGTTCTAATTATTGATGAATGTAAATCCAATATGAGTGCTAAACTACCAAACATAAATGAAAGCTTATTTACCTTTTTGTTCTTTTTTGCAAACAAACTTTTTGGATTATCTAATTACTACAAAAGTGTAGTAAATCTATCATTTTGTATTTTATTATGCTTTTTTGGGATGAATGCAACTATATGAATTTCTAATACAATTGTCATGTTCTTGATTTTATGTTTTTTGAGAGTGAAAGAATCTCTCGATCTATTTGTTGATTGTGATGAAAATGCTTGAGATCTCTTAGTTTTCTAGTCTATCTACAATTCCCAAATATTTCTCTATGAAATAAATTAGCTAATCTAAATCTAATGCTTAAACAAATAAACTTCTAAAACTACTCTAATCCAAGAAAACATAAGTGAATGTTATTTCTCTTGGACAATAGTGGTTATCTAATTACTAATTAATTGTTGCTTCTTCAAAATAAATCAAATGCAAAATAGGAAAAACCATAAAGATGATGAAGCTTTGAAGTTCTTTGTAGGTGTGCATGCTCATGTGATCTAACTTCTTATCTTCTCTTCCAACAACGACATGCTCATCTTTGATGGTAATGTGAAGACAAGGAAGATCTTGACTTGGGTGAAGATTGAAAGATTACTTGGATAATTATGACAAGCATTGAAGCTTCTAAGTAAAATGTTCGAAAAAGGCACTTATGCCCTATGTTGAACATGAATATGTTGTCAAGGTCGCTAAAAGCAAAGGTAGCCTAAAAATTCTAAAGATGATTCATAATCCACTTGATAGAGAGGGAGAGGAATGAGATCCTTTTGTGAAGAAATGGCCAATAATGAGAATAAACAACCTCCTAAATGCTAAGGCAAGGGGTGTATAAATAAGTGAAAAAACCTCACAATAAAGGGTAGATGATTGAAAGATAAAAATTTAGGTGATTGTGAGATAAGAGGAAAGGTGATTCGATCAAGGGAAGAAGAGGTTCCATGAGAAATCAAATTAACTAACAATTAGAAGCAAGAAAGGTAGAAAAACAATTTAAGCTAAAAAAATCGCGAATCCTCCAACACACGATAGGGTCACCCCTTTTGCCAACTTATAGCTAAAGATCTATAGAAGGGTTTTTGAAAGGGTTTTAAGACTTAGAAACCAAGTCAACGGTTAGAAAAGGTGGAAAGGAGGATGTGAAGGACACTATAAGCACAAAAATATTGAGATATATTTCGTTCCATGTTGCTCATGAGTTGGATTGGCAGGTCATCATCAAACTACCATTTGTGCTCTTTCAAAAACCCCCTTCCACAAATCATTCATACAAATGATACTTGGCTTACAATTCTAAAAAAGTGTAATGAGGACTTGACATTGCTAGGGTTGCCTCTAGTGGCTCAACCTAACTTTAAGAAAATTTGGAATAAAATAATTCTAGATGTTGTAACCATGAAGAACAATTTCTTCACAAGGTGTCAGGTACAAAGATTGACAACAAAAGAAGAGTAACAACAAACCTATAAATAAGAAAGAACTTGTTTCTATATCAAAATAACACAATGACTACATTACAAACTATTGTTTGTGCACATATATTGCAATCAAAGAAAAACCCTAACTTAAGCATCATGCATGACAAAATGGACAAGATGAAGACATTCATACCAAGGATGAGTAGAAAAGAAACATCAATAAGTAGTATTATGAATCTCCCTATACCCTTGATGAGTAGAAAAGAAACATCAATAAGTAGTATTATGAATCTCCCTATACCCTTGATTTGTACACAACTCATGGCGACAAGACTTATGGCTTTGGCTACTTTAGCCTTTCATTTCTTGAGTGTGGATTAAATTCCATAGTCACATCACTAGCATTGTGTCTAAGAAAGTTTGAAAACTCAATGTTTAATGTGCATGATGATTTGATATGTGCTAGTGGTTCATCATAGCAACCATTACATAGTGTCTTAAAAATAATGACATATTTGAAAAATTTGTCAAGTATAAAGAGATTGTAATATAATATCTACTAACGTTGGAAATTTAAATGTAATATTCAAAATCCTTTCACCAATATTTTACTTGCAATTGGACAATGCGTCAAGTGACAATATAGATCATATATTGGTTGTATTTGCATCAATGTTGATAGAAAAAAGAAAATTTTCAACATTGTGTATGTAAGATTCTTTCCAATTGGCCATACCCATGAGGATGTAGATGGAACATTTGGGAGATCATCATGTGTGTTGTGGAAAATGATAACATTCTTATTGTCACAAATCATGGAATCCTACAAAAAATGTTTGGAGAGTTTAGTACATTCACCTAATACATTTTTAAGAAAGACTATGGTTTCAAGAGCTTTGTCAAGCTACACCTCAAGAGGGGTCTAAAACATTCACCTTATGCACTTTCGAGGAAGCCTATGGATTGCCACAAACCATGGAATCCTATAAAAACTTCTAGAGGGGTCTAGTACATTCAACTCATGCGTTTTTAAGGAAGTCTACAATTTCAAGAGCTTTGTGCATTAGAAAACCCAAGCACTTCAAGTTCTAAGTGGTGGACAACATGCCCGTGATGGAATATATAGCAATAAGCAATATAAGCTACATTGGTCCAATCCAATCAAGATATTACATACATTGTTTGATGGTAGTCCATAATCACTTAGAGGGAAACCTCCATTGGCACCCTTCAAAACATTGAAAGAGGAGTTGAAAAAGGAAAAAAAGGCACATATTACATTAAAGGGAAAAAGTGTTACCAATGGAGGTGAGGCATTAACACTTCTAAAAATAAGGTAATGGTAAATTGTGTTAGAAGCTTTAGATAAACCCTTTAAATGTGGGGTTAAATCAAAGCATTTTTTTACCAAATGAAAGTAGGACATGAACTTCATCAATCATGTAATGGGAGCCCCACACTTTGGGAAGATTGCATTACACAAAAGTCTAAACAAATCAAGATATTTGAATGGAACCATCTTATTGTAAATTTGAAAAAAAATACAATCAAATAAAAGTGAGTCCAAAAAAGGTTCTAATTATGGGTAGGGTAGAAGGAGATGTCTACATTAGATTGATGATGACAATGAACCACATTTGGTGAACAAGTGAATGGTGGATGCCAATGGGGAAAACCAAAACATCAAAGACTATACCTAACAATTTAAGGGATAATCAATGATGAAAAGCATTAAGTGAAAGAAAACCGATTATTGATACCAATGACATGGTATGGATATAGACATTTAATAAAAAATGGATTCAAAGCCACATCAAGAATACATAAGCCATGAAAGTATTCATTATACCTTAATAATGAATGAAAATGACTCATGGTGTTTAATATATTTAAAACCATATCTAAATTTCATCTTGGCATGAAATTTGGATGGAATGAAATTGTTGCAAATTAGGCTCCAACAAAAACATTATTCTTATACAATTACTTAGTATAAATAAAAGTATTATTATTTAGGAGAATTCATGGTGAGAAGGATGATGTTCAAAATACTAAGTCAATGTAAGATATTACTTCTAACTCTCCTAGTGAGGAGGAATAAATGAGTGAGGATGATGAGGACTTCCAACTCTCTATCGATGCTCTTAATGCCTCAAATGATAGCATGTTTTACTCAACTAAGAAGGATGATTAGGTGGAGAAAGAGAAACTTAACAGTGAAATTGAAGAGCTAGGTGATGATAAGATGGGGGGGCGATTACAATGAACCTCAAGAAAACAACAAACTTGTTGAAACTAAGGATACCTTGAATGATATTCTTGCTAGAAAGGAAAAGATTGAAGACTTGAATCGTAAGAACCATATTTGTGATAGTTGTGATGGTAAGTAGAATAATATGTATGATATAATGAAGATATACCAAAGCAGACTTATTAAATGGAGAAGGCTATGAATGATATGGTCAAGATTACTAATGGCATAATGAGAAAGGTAGTCTTTGGTGTGGTCACTCTTCAAGCAAAGCTTAACGAACGTAAGCAATTACAAGAGGAAAACCAATCCTCAAAGAAAATGATGAAAAGGAACGAGACTCAAATCTTCATGGGCATTGCTAATTGGGAAGATACTCTCAAGAATATGACCAAGGACTAGGATTCCTTGGTCACCAACAAGGATTGATCTTTCCTTTGTCTAGGTTAGGGTGTTATTTTTGTGTTGTTTATCTACTATCTCTATTCTAGGTTAGTCTATTTTTTTGTTGTGCCAGTAGATGCCTCCTTTTATTTTGTTGTTATTATGTTGTTTCGCTTTGTTGTTGAATTCTTTTAATATGTAATGAATAAGGGCCCTCTTTCCCAAATTATATAATAAAAAACAATTAATATTACAATGTAAGATTCATGATTAACTATGTATTCAATTTATTTTTCTACAATACATATCATTTCTGTACTTATTTATAAATAATACCATAAAAACGATGAATCAATAATAAGATTGTTAGAATCTAATAATATCTAACTTAAAATTTAACAATAAAAATATTAAAATCTAATATAATTCTTATTAAAAATCAATATCAACAATATAGAAATCCAATGTTAAACAAAGTAAAATCAATATTGAAAATATCAGAATCACAAAAATTAAAAACCAAATATAATAATATTGAAATCTATTATTAATATATTTTATTCAAATTCAGTGAAATGGTAGTTGTTTGTTTTTATATGTTCTAAATATTCTTTGTAATTTGGTACGGCCAAACAAGCCATACCAAAGCCAAAAAACAAAAGGTGACGTTAAACCTGAACCCCAACCCCAACAGGCGCATATAATGGCCAATGACTATCATAGTCATACTTCACTTTCAAACCTGACCACTGTAATGACCTTTTTTGTTTGATTTCATGAAACCTTACTATTCAGATTGTTTTTTTTTTCATTATCTGCTAGAAGTAACAGTCAATGTTGTATTGAGTGTGGGATGAGGGTCTATTGCACATCATTGGAGAGGTTATAGGAGGGACTCATCCTGTAAAGAGCAATGTTCCGGAGGGTCTATTACACATCATTGGAGAGGTTATAGGAGGGACTCATCCTGTAGAGAGCAATGTTCCGGATTGCATGATTAAACTCTTGATTCCTTTTAATAAATAAAAAATTAAAAAACAGTCAATACTATATATCAACTATTTTTAATATGCTTTATAAAACAAATTAGAAATCAAGAAATTTATAAATACAACCACTAAAAATTTCTTTATGTAAAAGTCATGTGTCTTGTGCTAAAAACTTAAAACTACCTTACAGAATTTGTACTTCCTATTACAATATGTAACCCTTATGGAATTTGTACTTCCTGTTACAATAAGTAACCCTTGTGGGTATGAAAAATTAGAAAGAACTTCCTCATTGCATAAATTTGATTGTTTTTTATTTTAAAAATTAAGTTAATTAACTTTTCTTCTACCCACCAAGATGCAGACATCTTAAAATGGCAAAACTAAATACTCTTAACCATAAGATGGCAGCTGGAAAAAAGATAACCCCTGCTCATCTAATTCCTCAATTTTACTGTCAAGTTGAACGGTCAGCTGTTCATAATATATCTTAGGCATTCGTATCAGCTTTAATATCTGATTGTGAAGCTTGATTACCATTCAACTCATTGGGCTTGCTATCTGACATCCAATACTGGGCAGTCTTTATATCATCTTGTTTCATGAGCTTAGAGAATTCTTCATGGTCATATTGAGAATTGCTATTCCCTCCAAATGCCTTCGGAAGCTTATCCAGATCAAAATTTTGCTGCACAATTCTAGTACTTTCATCGTTCTTTGGGTAAATGAATTTCACTTTCTCAAATGTCTTTGGATCAAGAAAATATTTGACAATCTGCGTGTATCAGAGACAAGCCAATTATTTTTAACTGTAATAAAGTGTTATAAAAGGGGAAAGTGAACTGAAGTGCAGCACTAATGTGCTAAACAAGACTACCTTCCAAAAGGCTTCAAAAACTCTTGGAGGGTTGTAAAGAACTGCCAACGCAAGCCTTTCAGGATAATGGTTTTGTAAAATATTTGTAGATTCACGAGCTGTTCTAATTGGCACAGAATTTGACAAGGACCAACCAGTGAAGTCTATTAGCCAAACCATCTGCTCCTGATCAGGAGGTAAATTGACGATGGCATTTTCAATGAGATAAACAAGGTGACGCAATTGATTATCTTGCGATGTAGTGTTCTGTGTGAAACAAATGCAGCACGTATCATGTCATCCACTATTTTAAGTTATGTAAATAATAAACATTTAAATCACGCCCAGTGGAGTGGCATCAAAAACCATTTACGGAACTTCAAAAGGCACACCACAAAACCTGTTTTGCAGGGGTCATCACAACGACAGTTCTTCCATGTTTGTCAAGAAAATCTGCCCTATACACCTTCCCAGTTTCACCCTCTACAGCAACTTCATCCTGAAACAGACAAACTATTTTTGAAGCTCAAAACCAAGACCATTCTCTCTAATCAGACCAACCTATGCAATTGTAGAAACAAAATACTCATTGCTTACATATTTCTCTAAAACCACAAGAGGGCAAGTCTGAAAATAAATTCATGCAAAATCCTTAACATAACAAGAATCCAAATGAATATAATGGAGAACCAAAATGAGCACACCGTGCTCTCTTCAAAATACTTCAATGCTCTCACAGGATCCTTGGGGATGCATATTCAAAGAGGAAGCATACAAATGCATCAAATGAACAAATTTCACGCCTTAAAATAAAGTAGAAGTAGAAAACTAGCAAGCAACTTTATTAGCCGATAGGCTTTTTTATGAGAGTGCTTTTAAGACCGCAACGTTGTCTCAAGCAGCCAAACAATTTCCAGGCGCTCGGAATTTCTGCGAAACTTGTTTAGTACTGACATGATCATTTGGTCTTCTGCTACCGTTGCTTGCATAAAACATCAGGACTTCAAACTTCAACATTCACGAGCTTTAATACTGGAAAGATCGTGTCGCGTGCAACTCAAATTTAAACTCGTTTGCTTTGCAGCTAAATTTTTATTTATCATGGCATGACAATGATCCATGAGACCTCTACTTTAACGTCCACCCTGGGCGTTGATCTGCATCACGCTTAACATCAAGATTAACACGCTCCTCCACTCCGAATGGTTTGTAATGTTAAAAAGCCTTATTACTGGAAGTGCAATCAAGGCCCAAGTTAAAAGAATCGGAGATCAGGTAAATTGGGAAGTTGAAATAGTCGGAAATCAGGTAGCACGCTTCTCCGCTCCGAATGGTTTGTAAAGTTAAAAAGCCTTATTACTGGAAGTGAAATCAAGGCCCAAGTTAAAAGAATCGGAGATCATGTAAATTGGGAAGTTGAAATAGTCGGAAATAAGGTAAATCGGGAAATTGAAAGAGGTGGAGGTGAAATTTACGGGGGATTTCTCTTTTTTAATTCATCAAGCCTGCAGGTTATTAAAATCTTCTCGCTGTAAATGCACATTGCAGCACGCTGTTTGTTTAGTGAACCAAAAAAAAGCCAAATCAAACCTTCCAAAAAAACAAATCTTCCAGCTGCAAAAATATCAAATCATCAGTAATGTGGGAAACCCGCGCAGAATAGATCCGACGATCAATTACGGCTGCGTGTACCAAAGCAACTTGCTATATAGACAGAACGGTTTAGTTAACCCAGCCTTGGGGCCTTAATTTATTTTGATTTGACTTGTCTTCCTTGAGTTCAAAACGTCTGGGCGAGGAAAAGGCGCAAGGGTTTGGGCAAGCCAGGCACCAAGAGGCGCAGAAAAGGCCTCCATGATAAGATTCAGGGCATTGCTAAGCCCGCCTTTAGGAGTTTGGCCAAGAGAGGAGGTGTCAAGCGTATCAACAGCTTGATCTACGAAGAGACCAGGGGCGAGTTAAAGATCTTGGAAAATGTCATAAGGGACTCCATCACTTACACTGATCATACATGCCGCTAGACAGTGGCTGCCATGGATGTGATCTATGCCCTCGAGAGGCAGATCATGAGACTCTACGGCTTGTGCAGTTAGATCTCATTTTGATGGCCGAGGGTATTTTTATATTGGATTGTTTCTATACTTGATGTTAAATGAAATTGTCATCTTTGTCTGTTTGATTGATGATAAGTAAGAATGCTCATTCTTTACCTCAGGTTTTAAGAATCAACAATGAGAATAGAGATATATGGTTGATTCCATGCACATGTAGCAAGAAAAACATCGGCAGCATATTCTAAAACAGTTTCACCTCCAATAATCGATTTATCGTCTCCAAACGCTCAATCAGTTCTTCTCCCCCATTAAAAACATGCGAGTGGCAAAGGCAACCAGAGATTAAAATCTAACGCTAAATCTTTTTTCTTCTCCCTTTCTTTGTGTTGATTATTTTGTCAAACTAAGAGAGGTTATCAAATGCTATTATACAGGAAAATATTGTATCTGATGTCCTTAACTTCAGTATGTTGTGACGAATGGTGTTGTATAGGCACTGTGTATTTGTTAAGAAGAACACAGCTTCATTAATAAAAATTTCCCCCTTTTCTTTGATTTCTTTTCTCAAAAGAATTCTTCTTCTTTCCCCTTTGCCACCATCTCTAAAAATTGAGGTCACTAGACGTCATCACACGGTTACTACATATTTTCTATTTTTTTCTGTGGACAGGGACAAAACAGATAAAGCTGTACTCTGCAGAGTCCATTGGTAAGTTTTTTAAGCTCTTCTGAATGAATGTCAGCTATTAAAAATTATACTTGAAACTTTGCTAGAAACTTCCATCGCTAAAGGAACTCAAATATCCATTTGTGTAAGGTACGGATTTATTTCAGAGAGCTTGGAATACATCTGCAGCATCGCTTACTATAAGTTTGACAGGAAATTTGAGCCACTTTAGGCAATTCTCTACCTGATTAGGGTTAGCTATCTATACCAATATGTATTTGCAGTACATGGCAACAAATGCTTCCATAGCATTTGGTAATAAAGGGGCTGTGGTTCATAGTGTCATGTTGCTCTACAAGCAAAGGCATACACTCTTAATATACATTCTTATTTATCAAAAATATTACCAAATAAAATAATATTTCTTCTATTGAATCACCGCACTTTAGTTTCAAAAATATTACTTACGGATACAAGTTACAATCGGCATAACCATTGCACCTCATTAGGTGGAAGTGCTAGTAATAACATAAAATGAGGCTAAAACTGGGAAAGAAAATAAACAAAACTCATGCAATGAGAGAATTTACCCAGCGAATTTCCTCAGGCTTATATTCTGCCCTCCATTTGAGTGTCTCTTCTAACATCTTCTTTGCTTTAAGGACATTCCAATTACGAGCTTCCAAATACCGCCTCAAGCACGCATCAGAACAAAATTGCAATGTGTGGCCAGATAGAGGCCCAATGGCAGCTCTAAGCTCATTTATCTGTGCCAAGATGAAGAAAAGCCCAGCTATGTTTTAGGCAAGCAAGCATCTTAATATTGAATACTATTAATTTACCTACCCCAGTAAATAGTATCAGTATTCTAACAGCAAATGGCATGTAAATCTTAAAACTGGAGAGTTAACAGCTAAGAAGCAAAATAACTCCCTACATAAAAATTGTTTTCTAACATGGAATTTACCTTCGATGGCCTGTCATCGTGATCTTGTCCATGCTTGCCACCGTACCATCTTCGCAACATATTGATCAGTTGTATTAAGCACACAAGCTAAGGCAACCTGTAAAAGACCCCATTAGACTTATGAAATGGATTCAAAGGCCTTGATTAACATGAGAAAGAAACAAATATGCCTGCTTCCAAAAACTCATACAAAATAAGCTATAGAATTGATCAACTAAGAACTGGCATTAGCAAAGGGGAAAGAATAATTATGTATTGATTAAAAGAGTAGGCATAAAGTCATAGGTTAAATATGGTCGAAGGGTTCATAGAGGAAAAACCTGTGAGAGACAATGCCTGCCATATAGATCAAAAACGTGTGAAAATAGGAAAACCAAATAGCAGCTTGTCTCTTTCAACAATTTTAAACTGAATATACATTTATGTAATGTTCTTTCATAATGAGGGGCTGAGTACGAAGAGTTAAGCTGTACTTTAATATTTAATAACCTGGTAAGTTTATTAATTTAGCAGCTGTGAGCCTGTGATTGCAATTGATTAACAATAACTGCAGCATTAATTGAAAACGCATAACTAGCTGTGGCAACTCAGAGCCCCTACTCTCCAGTGTAAACAGGATTGAAGCATCAAAAATTCCTCATGGTCCAATTTTCAATATAATGTTCATTCTCTCTCTTTAGTACATTAAACACTATTAATGCCCTCATTTATGATGCAAATGTAGATGGTAAGTCCTTAGTAAAATTCCGAAGCGTCATTTGCCTGGGATTACCTGGTTGTGGGAAAATAAGGATGCAGTCCCGTGGAGAGTTAGATTCAATTCTTCTTGGGCTGGTGGCTCTATGAGACATTCAAAACAAGAAGACAACAAAATTAATAATCTTTTCCTATAAACTCAGAGCAGCCATATTTTTCAGGGGAAACCTATAGTGAGTAGCATCCGACACTAGTATATACTTTAAGAAACCACCTCTTGAAAATTCCATAGAAATCCTGGCAAATCCACTACAAATCAGATTTGAGAATGAATGGATATATTTTGTCCTAGTACCAATTCTTTTTTCATTTAGTGACTAAATAGTAAATTTCTCTATCAATATACAACTTTCATGGTGATTCAATGCATAAATTTTCTATCAATATATAACTTTTAAATGAAAACATTGAAATGAGGTGAGTATGAAAATAAAAAATAACCCTGATGAATCGGGGACATTAGAGCCCAAACTTTTGTAAGTAATAACAGGATATATGTCTATCTTAAAGAATTAAAATTTCTAACTTGAAGTGATTTTATTTCAGGATTTGAAAAAATCTATCAAATATTAAAATTAGACAATTCTGAAGAATTTAAAAACAGACAAAACTGAAGGATAGAAATGTCAAAAATAGGCCAAATAGCCAAATGGCAACAAATAGCCACTCAATAATTCCTTGTCCGGCACGCAATCAGATTTTGGGGGCATCTTATTTCCAAACAGATGGCTGTATAATGAGATTTTCTTGAAAATACCCATAAATGCGAAATCCTGAAACCTGTAGGAAAGAGAGATATTTCATGTTTCATGCAATTGTGATATTGTGAATGGCTCCAAGAAAATTTCAGCAGCACCCACCGAGGCGATTGTGATAGTCCCTCTGCATGGGATCATTGGCTGTAAGTGAAGTCTTATGGAGAGGCCTATCACTCCAGTTTTAATGCTGCCAGTGAATCTCATGGAAGATGATCATCTTACAAATGCAGAAATTGGCATATTTCCTACAAAACATGGAGGAGTTACTATTTCAGAGAGTAGGAAAGATAGCAAATTTATAATCACTGGTAGGGAAAGGGGCTAAATATGTAGTGGAAATTTTGAGTGAAGACTCCTATAGTCATGCAGTGGAGCTAAATACTCCATATTCTCCTGAGACAATTTTTACTGCTACTAAAACTTATTAAGCAGTACCTGCGAAAAAATTTCGGAGCCCCTCACCATGGATCCACTAGGTAAGAAGCCCAATCCCCATTGAACACACAGAGCATTTCTCTTTGGACAAAAGGGAGGTCTAAATTGGCAGTTATAGATATGCAAAATTAACCCAAAATGAGAAACTAGCATATCAAGAGTGCTGTGTATCCTAGATTAATATCAGATAATCCACATTTTCCAAGCTAGCATAACATAGAAAACCTAGACACCTAACAAACAAGCAAACTAACCACCAGGCAAAACAGATCTGGTTTGGCTCACAAAACCATGAGGTAATGGCATTCTTAACATCCAAAGGAAATGCTCATAGAAAATTGCACCCCTTCCAGAATGCCAAAGAGTTAAGCGAACAAGTAGGCTATTTACAAAATACTATGGACAATTCTCTACAGAATTGAAAAAGACTGAAACTGAAGAGAACCTAAAATGCAAACAACATACTATTCTCCTTCTCACAGATATGAAAGGGAAAACAAAATTGCACAGAATACATACCTTAATGTTTGCACAACTTTGAGGTCGTCAAAGCAAAGACGCAGGAATTTGAGCAAAGCAGCCGGCAGCCCCCTTCTTTTCTAGAAATCCTTGATCGCACTTTTCCTCCTTGACTTGCAACGCTGCATTTGCGCTGACTATTATGACAAAGTGAAATATGGGGCATAATAAAAACCAAAATAATCTGAAAGTAATGACTTTGTGAGAGACGGCAGCCATGCCAAAACAAGACAAATTGTGGAAAGTTATACGGATTTATTAGTGGTAATTGAGTTGCTTTGGGTCGGATCGTTGGCCCTGGGCGACTGAGACTTAGGTATCATGCAATTCAATGGGCGCGTCACTGGGTTAATATTTCCTTCTCTATCCGATCTATTTCAACACTAAAGGGGCCTACTCATAGAGATGTTTTAGGAGTCATAATGGGACAACAGACTGTATTTATTAATTAAATTGAAATTTAAAATATATTCTGAGGGGTTTTAGGAGTCATGATAGGGCAACATTTAATTTTTTAAAATATATTCTGAGGGGTTTTAGGAGTCATAATAGGGCAACATTTAATTTGTTGTTGTCATTATTAATTAACTGAAATTCAAAATCATATTATATTTTGAATTTAATAAGTCATAATGAGAGTTATTTTTTTAATGTTTGTTTTGGTCCTCATCAAAGGCTTCTAGATTGTCATGTCATCATGCACATAAATGAGCTAATATTTGTTTTTTTCTTTAAGAAAAGCTACTAGAAATATTTTATTAAAAATGGTCATATCACTAAAGAATTAGGTGTAAATATACACTAAATCATGTGATGATATGGTAAGGAAATAAATCAATCAACATAAAATATCTAGGTTTAAAATAATTAAATCATAATGATGAATAAACACACTTCCATTTATGAGTAGATATTAACAATATTATTTATTTATTTTTAAGGATAAAGGAAAGAATAAGGATTTAGTTTTGGAAGAAACAATAAGTGTTTTGTTAAATATTATATTCAAATACTTAATCTAATTTATAACCATATCTAAAATTGTATGGCCCTAGTGTACTACAAATCTAACTTCTCATATGCTTTATTTCAATTCCATGACTATGAAACTAATCTCTACAAGTGTGGATTCAACCTAAAATATGTATAAATAACCTCTTTATGAAAATGACTTGTGAGCCTATGACCTACAACAACTTGTTCATCTATATTATCTAAAAATGGTGGTTTTTATAAATATTATGGGAATTTGTTGTGCAAGGGTTATTCTCTTTAGTGAAGCACTAAACGCAAATTAACAATTATAATAGATCTCAAAAACATGCCAAGCAATCATTCAATATGTCATGCATGTCCTAGTTATTCAAATGTTTGTGTAAACTAATGATGCTCTAATATGCAATGCATGTGTCAATGGATGCTTAGATACTAGATGAATTATAATTAATAGTAAAAGTGAATTAGGGTTTCTCTACAATACCCCAGCATGTAAATCACACATTTTATGTTCAAGTTGACAAGTAATGACTGGTATGAAGGGGGTCAAATTGGAACCATTTTACAATTTGAACTTAAAAGTTCAAGGACCTAAATCCACAACTATGGATCTAAAAATTTAAGCCAAGTTAGGGAATGGAAGATAGGTAAATCAAATCTAGATCCTCAAGATGAATAGAGTTCAAATTAATAAAGGCTTTGGTTAATTGCCAAATTTTACGCATAAATGTGTCACTTGTACACTAGTTGTTGCATTTGAGACAAATGGAACAAATTAAGTCCAAAATAAAGTGGGAAAATGTTTAAAGGGGAAGATACCAAGGTTAGGACTACAATTGTTAAAGGCTAATCTACAAAAGGATTGTAGATTAGAATACAACCTTGTAAACTATTGAGTTAGAAGCTTGTAATATTGACATTATTTCTATAAAAGAATGGAAAATATTTTTTGAATTACAATGATAATAAATGAATATTAAAACTATTGATTTGATTAAGAATGAATTTCTAGGAAAAAGAAGGTTTATATAGTTCCCCCCACAATGAATTACATATGAACTATTATGAATATGCATGTCAAAGTAAAACAAGCAACCAACATGAGAATATATATTAAGCACCTATATAAATGATATGGATATGGATGATGATTATGTGCATGCTCCTTGTAATGAATGCTCCATCTTGAAACTTGCTTGAGTACAAATTGTCATGAGTAGTGTTTGTTAAAAATATGAAACAAGCATGTGTAACTACATGACATTGTCACCAAACTAAAGGAAAAGTTAAAAAGGGTTTATGGCTACACAAAATCCTACAAGAAAGTGATTGACTACATGAGAGCTTGCAACAAAAAATGATATGGGTCTATGATTGAGCCTACAACAAAGAGTGATGATATGTATTGGGGTGCATAAGAGCCATCATTGTCCATGAGATAATCAATATAATCATAATCATAAAAGGAACATTCATCATATAAATGTCCCCTCCAAATGGTTGTATATACAAGATGCAAGGAGTTGGAGAGAAGAGAAAATATATAATCATTTAAAACCAAAATAATCATGTAAAAAAATTGTCATAAGTAACATTTTTTGACAATCAAAACATAAGATAAATGGGATATAAGCATGAAACCACATTTACGCAGGAGAAATAGAGTGTTAAGATTAGGTGTTATTGTAAGATCAAAATTTTCCTACGTTGGTATGTTTGCCTTAAATTTAAATACTCATTTTGGTGTTCATCCCCTTAGACATGTTTTAAGACCATTCAACATATTCTCGGCCTTCCATTAATCACAAAAGGATAATGCATAGATATCTAAACTTAGGAACACCTTACCAAATTTCTTAGAAAGTTTGAAACACTTGAATCCTCAAGAACACTTGTGTTAATTTTTTGAACTAGTGTTGAGACACCTATTGGGTGGGTGCTAGTGTCTATGTTAAATGTATAATATAAAAAATTTCCACTTGTTTATGTAATAGTTAAAGACGACTACTTTAAACCAACAAATCCTTATATTCCTAAAAATATGACAAATATATTATTGCCCATATAAAAGAAGAAGAAACTTTCAAGTAGAAATATCAAGGAAATGTTTGATTAAACTAAGAGACTTTTTTATCTATTAACACAAGGATATTAAGTATATAATAAATTACAAAAATAAAATATTCAAATCAAATTATATTTCCAAATAGAAATTAAAAAATAGACAAAAGAGAACATGGCACTAGATGTTGGAGCTCACTACTTGGGATGCCAAGGTGTAGTAGCATGGATTTCCTTGCATAGCGTTGTCGTCATTTACTATTCAACTCAAAAATTCTCAAAAGACACGTCCTAAGTGTCGAATATGTCCTAACTTACACACACATATATGAGAAAAATGTTGGGGGTTGTTTAGGGGTTTGACTCAATCAAACCATTTTTACCTTTCAACCTCCACAAATAGCCAAAGGAAAAGATGATAAAAAGAGAGCTTTTGAATCCTATTTGCATTAAGCATTAAAAGAAAATTGTAAAAGTAAAATGCTTGATAATGGTGTCAGCCATGATTTATAGGGAAAACCACCAATTAGTATGAATAAATTTGATCACAACAATAAATGGATACATTTCAATGTAAGGGTATTATTCTATAAATACAAAATAATAAACACACAACAAAGAACATTACCAAAAAATTGGGCTCCCTAGTGATATTTGTGATTGATTTGACAATAAAGCACTCACTTGGAAGATTCAATTGTTGCAAGAAAGAGATCACAATAACCAAGAATGCTTGCTTCAAGATCACAATAATGGTTGTAGATATTTTGATATAGTTTCCCCAAGTGAAGGAGATAAAGAGAGAGAGCTACTTGCATGAGGGTCTCAAAAAGATGTTTGTAAAATGAGGAAAAGAGGGTTTTTTTTCTCAAACGAGAGGGAAGAGGTGTTACTTTCTTGTTCAAGCATTACGACATGTTTCGTAAACAATCCATGTGGAAAGTGCACTTTTGAATTTCAAAATGCTTTTGGATGCTAGTACATCGTGTAGATGTTTATGTGTAACGCTATCATCTAGGATAATTCTACAAAAAATTAGGTTGTGAGTTGGCAATACTTTGTGTTTGTTAATTTTAGAATAAATTCCTTTATTTTAAAATATAGAAATTTATCATTAATTTTCAAATCCAAACGGGTTCAAGTTGTAAGTGATGCAATTTTTGACTCTACATTTTATCCCCTAACCCTTACTATATTCCTAATGGTTATTTTTCTCAAAACTCAATGTAAACTTAATTAGTATTGCCCTCCTTTTTGGAGGGTTACACAAAAGAAATCTCATTTAAAAAAAAATTAGTAAGCATTCATAATCTCTACACATACACGATAATCAACAAAAACTCATTACAAAGTAGGGTATCAAGTAAGATATTTGAGGTCTATAGCCATCATATCCATGGATTATTAGTGGTCTCTTTATCCTATCATATACTCCCTTGTCCAATCCCTCATTCACTCCATTGGAATCCATAGAGTTTCCATTTCCTCTACCCCTCTCAAAGTCATAACTAAAAACCCTTGCCATAGTCGTACCTATTTGAACTTGAGACCTCTTCCATATCTCTATCCTCTCCATTGTTTCCTTCTTGTGATCATCATCATCCTATTTTCCCTCCATCATCACCCTATTTTCCCTATGTCACTCTCACAAACCACTATAACATAACTTCTTATCTAGGGATTATGTTGTAAATCACTAAATATTTGCATGCACCACATCCACAACACTATAATTATTGTGCATTCTAAATTTTCCATATTTTTACTATTGAGGTTGAAAATACCATCTTAGGGATGGACTAAGGCAATCTCCCAAATATAACACCCTTTTTCCCCTTTGTCCACATCTTCAACTCACATTATCTTGGATATAAAGCCCACTATTCAAATTCTAAAAGTAGGTGATAAATTAGGGGATTATAGCACTGAGTAGATCCTAAATTCTTCAAAACCCCTAACTTCACAAACACAAGCACTCAGTCCTTTGTGTAGAAACACCTAGTATTATCTTGTAGTAGCACCTAGTCCTATCTTCTAGCAACACCTAGCCTTGTTTTGTAGCAATGCCCAAAATAAAAAGTTATTCATTTGGTATAAAATTTATTTAGTACCATAATCTTGGCCTCTTAAGCTTAATTCTAGCATTAGATTCTACAAATTTCGCGTGCATTGTCCTATTACTCCTACCTTGTTGGTCATTGTGTTGAATGCAGGTTGCACTACTTGTTAAGGGATAGCCTTAGCTCACCTAAGGTGAAGGGCTTGACTCTACCTGATCATAATGAGCTCCTAAATATACAATTTGCTGATGACACTACCATTTTTCTAGAAATGCAAGAAGAGAATATGAAAAACTTGATGAAGAAACTATATTTTTTCTACTTGGCCTCTGGTGCCAAAGTTTCTAAGCCTAAGTCTATCATGTTGGGGTGGTCTAAAACACCTCCCAATTGGCTACACAATTTTGAGCTTCAGTGGGGGGTCCCTAGAAACAAGTAAGATACCTGGGGATTCCCTTCTTTGTTTCTCTGAATTTGAAAGAAATGTGGGTTTGGTTAAAGAGTAAAATTGAGAGAAAATTGGATGGTTGGAACAAGCATTACTTGTCCTTAGCAGGAAGAAACCAAGTGTGCCAAAAAATCTTGTCATCCTATACACTTTATTTTGCATCGGTTTGGTTTTTTAACAACTATCGGGTTAATGAAGTGCAAAAAAGGATTAGGGGCTTTCTTTGGTCTGATGGGAAAGGGAGAAGAAAAAATCACTTTATGAAGTGGGAGTGGTGTTTCTTGGAGAAGGCTAATGGGGGCCTTGGCCTCAAAGACCTTAAAAGGCATGGGGCAACCCTTGTTGCCAAGTGGGTCATCAGGGGCCTTGATGGGAATGAACCTTGGAAAGTTTTATTCAAGAATAACATCTCTCAAGCAGTTTCAAAGTTGGCTAAATCTTGGAAATTGCTCCCTTTCAATGATTTGCTCATCACCAAGAACCCAATAGTGCTTGTAGGCTCAATGGTTTTTAAAATTTTCTGGAGAGCTGCTCCTACCCTCTTGTAATTGGTTCCAACAACAATTTGATCCACCCTAATAGATCCATTTGGTAGAATCTTGAGCACAATGGGAAGACTCTTGCATTGTTGAAGGGTTGTTATGCTAAGAAGTGAAACTAGGTGGGTATTAGAACCTTCAACAACATCATTAAGGATGGAAATCTAATTGCTTGGAACCAATTAAAAGGGGGCTATGGGCTTCCCTAGTCCAATTTTAGAACTTACTATGTTGTTAATGAAGTTTGCAAAGGTTGGCTTGGAAAGCTTAATGCTAGGAATTGGAATGATAATCCCATTGAAATCCTTTGGAAAGACTCTCTCCCCCTCAAAGAGGTGAAATCCAAGATCATCTATAAAGAGTTAATTAAGTCTGTCACTCCTATTGAGTACTTAAATAAAGTTTGGAAGTGTAATTGGGATACTATGGTGTGGTAGAAAGTATTTTGCTCATTATGGCATAATGTGATAGATGCTAAAAAGACTTGCCTTAGATGGTTGATTTTACTGCAGAAATTTCCTTTTAAGCTAAATAATGTTGACATTGATGTGTGTAACATATGTAGGGTGCCTGAAACCATTCACCACATCTTTTTTGGCTGATGTTTTGCTAACGAAGTGTGGAATTTGTTTTGTAATAATTTTAACATCTAGAATGTTAATGGTAGAATCAATTGGAAGGAAATTTTGGTTTGCATTGACACAAAAATGAATAAAGATTTATAATTGTTTTGGTTCTCTCTAACTTATGAAATTATGTAGCATATATGGAAGGCAAAAAATGAGGACAAGTACAGTGGGGTTCAGAGGGCATTCACTAAGTCATGCAAAAGACTCACTCTCTTTAATGTTGCTCTATAGGTTGTAGCCACCATGGAGATTGCGGAGAGTAAATTCTTGAAGCTCTTAAGGGATAATGTGGTCTTGGTCCATCAAAAGGAGGTCAAGTATGGTCACTCGTGGCAATAGGGACAACCAAATCTAGGGATATTTATGAGAGCACTAGACGCATTCAAAAAGGAACTCAATGAGAAGATGGTTGTAGTGAAAGATGATGGGAAACAAAGGGCCCCAAGGCTATTCACCAATGAGAACTTTGTGATAGAAGAGGTCTTCTCCAATGATGAGAGAGATGCTATAAACACTGGTCAATTGGGGTGTGGTGAAAGACTGCAGTGCAAGCAAGAATGAAGGAAAATCATGCTAAAAAGATGTTTTTTCTCACTATAGGAAATTGCACCCTATTTTTTATCTTCTATAGCTATGGAAATAGTTATCATCAATCTGTATCTAGCAATCTATGTAGTTGTTTATAGTTGTACCTAGCTATGATATCTAGTTGTGAATATTGTATCTTGTTGTGGTATATAGTTCTACAACAATGATATATAATTAGTGGTGTGTTGTATCTAGTTGTGGTTATGTTGTACCCAGACTGTTCATACTATTATTAATATATAAAAAAATCTACATGCATCTATCTCATTTTTCCAATTTTTGTAGCTTAACAAAATTTCACACATCATTTTCTAGATCCTTTACTTTTCTAAATTATAAGTAGATATTTAATGTCTTGTGTATTTCTAATTTTTAAAAAGATTAATTTATATTTAAGCAAGTAGAATATAAATAAATTTACCTATTTCGTAATTGAAACAATTAGGATATGGGAAAACCAAATTTTGTTGGTTCCTAATTGTGTCATGTAAATTAGTGTCATATTATATATATATATATTATAGCATGCATAAGTACATAAATAAAAAATAAAAGATTAATGCAGGAACATCCAAGATGTGAGACCAATCTTGTATTAGCCAAAATTGTTTTTCTAATGTTTGTTTTCTTGTAGGTCTACAATAGTAAATTCCATTCTTCATATGTTCACCACATCTTGCGGTTCTCATGGTAAATTCACATACTCATCAACAAACACATTAGAGTTCTAATTTCAATCAATATTTTAGTTATGTAGCCACTTTATGAGCTTTGGGGTGACACTTGGTTATATTTCCAAGTTCAGTGGTGCTAGGGAGGTTCACAGTGTGAACATCATAGAGATCCAATTCTTATCCTTTATCACATTAATTCTAGAATTTTCCCTTCTACACATTTCATGGATACACATTTCATCTTGCATTAATCTTTACACCACCTTGTGACCAACATAGATCATTTAAGAGGATTATCCACATTATATAAACATCACTCATAATCATATGAAGGCAACTAGCTCGGTTCTAGCTCTAAAAAAAGATTCTATTAAAGACTATGAAACTTTTGTAGTATCTCAATATTATTGTATTGTAATATCATAAGAGGGTTCTATATTTCGTGCATTGGTTGTGCCCATATATCTTGGAAGTTTAATGCATTGTGTTGTAAGCACATTGTAATATATTTTAATCTCTTTCATGACTTATAATTATTAGATATTTATGTCTATTTATTTGTTGTTGTCAAAATTTTGAATTATGATTACCAATTTTTCCTAATGCTTAAATAAACATTAAACTAATCACACAAATCATTGAACTTCAAATTGCAAAACTAAAAATGGAAGCATACACAAATAATTATTCCTCATAACCTATTTTTCATTCCTTTGAAAATGTACAATGAAACCTCCACAACTAATCTAACTCACAGTTGCATGGAAACCAATTATATCTTACATTCAATATTCTAGTCATTTGGATAACTTAGTCTTTTGGTCTTCCAAAAGACAAAATGAATGAAATGCTTATAGTATTTCATCTTTCTCCTATATTTATACTGATTTAGCTAGAAATCTAATCTTCCAAAAATATAAATCTTATCTCACACAAGAGATGACTTAGAAAATAAGTCTAAATCATTAATGCTTATCCATAATTTATTAGACATAATCTTATCTCTCTCTTAGGATGCTCCCTCCCTCTATCTACCAAACCCTCTCTCTCTCTCTCTCTCTCTCTCTCTCTCTCTCTCTCTCTCTCCTCTAAATCACCCTCTCTCTTAGGTATCCCCCTCCATTTATCTCTCCCACCCCCTCTCTCTCATGTCTCTCCTTTCATCCATCCCTCCCTCCCTCTCTCTCTCTTGGGTCTCTCACTACCTCTATCCCTCCCACCCTACCTAGACACCTCTTTCAATTCTTCTCTCTCAGGTTTGTCCCTCCCTCTATCCCTCCCAAACCCCCCCTCTCTCTCAAGTCTCTCTCCCACCCTAGCCTAGATAAATTTCCCTCCCTCTCTCTTAGGTCTCTTCCTCCCACCCTACCTAGATAACTCTCTCTCTAATCTACCTCCCTCCCTATATCCATCTATCTCTTAGGTCTCTCCCTCTATCTATCCCTCCCACCCTTCCTAGATAACTCTCTATCTCACTCCCTCCACGTATCTCTCTAGTCTCTCCCTCCCCCCCTCTCTCTCTCTTTCCCTCTCTCCCTCCCTCTCTCCCTCCCACCAGGTACCTAGATAACTCTCTCTCTCACTCCCCCCCTCTCTCTCAATATATATATTATAATTGTAAGGAAGCTAAGGTAGAAAAACAAATTCCTTCACTAATCTTGAGAGAAGATTAATGCAAAACTTTTACAGATCTTTAGTAGTTACATAAACTTAAACATAAATAAACATTAATCTCATGCATACCACAACATAGTGATTTACATGGGGAAAATCCTTTTGGGAGGAAAACCCCACAATCCAAAAGCCACCCAATATATTATTCAAAAATCATAAAGATTACAATATACTTGTAGAGGAAGCTTCTCATAGGAGTATCACCAACTAGAGATCCAGAGGCAACATGACCATTATATGACTCTCATAATACAACACATTACATAATCATAATACAATTCCCTCATAAAATAGGGTTTCCTTCTAGGGCAAGTCAAGATAATAAAATATCGATTGTCAAATATGAGACATAATGATGAACGGTCCAAATTTACAATAATAATATATAAAGAAATTTTTCCTTTCGAGGGCACTACCCTCGAGCCCTTGCCAGGGCATGCTGCCCCTAGATGAGCCCAACCGAGGGGAGAGCCCCCACGCACCCCTCGTCATCGTCATATGAAAAATACCTTATGTATCAACAATAACTTATGTAATTGCAAGGTTGAGACACATTTTCCCAACAAGAATGTAGTATATAATATATATAGTATAAATTATACAATATATAATATATATCACATAATATAATTTAATATTTAATATGTACTATATAATATATAGTATATATAATATATATTATATAAAGTATATGTAGTATATAATATATAATATAACCTTGTACTGAGGGTACTCGGTGGGACTTCGACCCTTGAAACCTCCCCCAACCCGGGAGGGGTGAGGGATGATGATGAGGCTCCTCCAAGGTCCTGAGGGGGATGATTTAGGTCGAACCCTCCTTCCTCAAGGTCCTCCTAAGGACACTGCCACCACATTCCCATCCTTCACTTTAGGGCATGTCCCTCAGTGTGGTTAGTACTAAATATTATTAGGCAAGCGTCAAAGCTTGCTTTTGTCAACTGATTGTGTTTACTAGGGCCTCTTTCCCCTTCCCTTTTCTACTTAAATCATGATGATATTATAGCCTATAGCCCTATGGATCAATTTGGAAATTCCCCGTAATGGGATGGTATATACTATATATACTATATTATATAATATATAATCTATAATATACTATATACTATATTATATAATATATAATATATAATATACAATATAATATATAATATAGTATATAATATATAATATATAATATATTAATATATTAATATATTATATATAGTTAATAATAATACAAAATATTACAAATATTGGATGTAATAGCTATCCATTTTTTTTGACAAAATCAATAGGTTTGGGATTTTCCCCGGGGTTGCCTTGGGATTTGGCTTGGGGTTGTCATACCTGAAAAGTCAACCGAAAAAACGTGTTTAGAAAATTTCCTTAGTTTTCCAAAGTTCATTGTTGTGATTGACAATTTCTTTTTTATCCAAATTTGATGAAACAAAAAGGGTTTATTGAACAAATTGTCAGCTTTCCACCAATATAAGATATGCCTTATTTTGAATTTAATAGATAATTATTATTGATTTTCTACATACATTACAACTAAAGTCCTGATTGATAAGTTGATTGAAAAACTTCTATAGTTTTCAAACTATTTCACATTTTTTAATTTGAAAGATGCATCACATTCTATGCTTCTTGTACTATAGGATAAAAAAATAATTGAACTTCATAATTTTTAGACCAAGTTATGGTGGTCAAAGAAACATGTTTTAATAATTTTGGAAAGTTCTAATAAAAAAATAATAATTAATTATTTACTTGCAAAAAATTATAAAAACATGTGGCACATCCAAGCATGTGTCATCTACTTATATTGAAAGTTTCAAAAAAAAAATCTTGTACTTAGGTTGGTTAGACATACCCCTACTTTTTTATTTTTTTCCTGAAAATTTAGTACTATTGCATTGAAATTTCAAATTTTCACAAAATAGATTACCCTTTTCCACAAAAGGACTAGTAGCTTAGAAACTAAATTCAACTTGCAACAAATTTTGTTCTTGCATATTTTTCAAATTATGTTAATAACCTATTCAAATTTTTATGTCAAGTTGCCTAACTCTATTTTTTTGAATTTTCATTGCCACTTAGGGGCCTAGTTTGGACCCCCATGATTCTACAGTCACATGATCAAGAGGTAGAAAAGAGGGATACCCTCAAGGTAGAGAAAGATAGCTTACACCTTACTCGATATTCCTAGGATCTAGAGTGAAGGGGGTTGATAGCGAAGACAACTCAATTGTGACATGAGCAGGATGTAGCTAGGAGTAGTGGTGAGGGTCATGCAATGGTGGAGCTAGCTAGAGACCTAACCCATGCAACCAACGAGGCCACCTACTACAGGGGCCTATATGAGCAGGTAGTGCCAACAAAGTAGAGATCATTGTGTTTCTCCAGAAGGAGTGGCTCAACCAAATCAGGGTCTAAATCAACCAAATTAGATGGGTCATTGAGGATAGGAGTCAACATGGGGCCACCACTGTCACCAAGACAAAGAGAACAAGGGTCACCACTAGGACCAAGCTTGGAGTGGGATTAGTAGGTGGATCTAGGGGGAAAGGGAAGCATTGGGCTCCCTAACACACTTAGAGGGTACTAGCAATGACTAGTCCTAGGTGATGGTGTCAATTTTGACAAATTTGATTGATGGATATAGTGCCACTCGATGTGTATATTATTGAGATATACAATTGTATATATGATGTATACATATTGTGAGATGTACATGTGATGTATGGTGGACATTATGGTTATTTTAATATTTCAAGGAAGAGTGTCTACAAGTTTGAACTTGATGCCAGTATTTAATATTTCAAGGAAGAACATATATGACAGCTCAAGGTGCACTAAGGACTAAGGTCCTAGAAGAAGCTCATAATGCTCTATATTTTGGACACCTAGGAGTAACCAAAATTATGGCTGATCTAAAATTATTGTATTTCTAGCTAGGATTGAAGAAGGAAATAATTAAATTTATGGCTAAATGTTTGGAATGCTAAAGAGTTAAGGTTGAGCATGTGCATCGAATAGGAAATGTATATCCACATGACATCCCTGAGTATAAGTGGAAAGTTATAAGTATGGATTTTATTGAAAGGCTACCAAAATCACAAGCCAATCATGATGTTATTTAGTGGTGATAGATAAAATTACCAAGGTAGCACACTTCATACCTAGGAATTTGATAGATGGATCCATGACCTTAGCAAATAAATTTGTCTAGGAAATATTTAGATTATATGGTGTGCCTAAGATAATAATATATTATCATGATGCTTGCATGTCATCAAGGTTTTAGAGGACCTTAAATGTTGCATTGGGAACATGTTTAAACTTTAGTACAACATATCGCCCTCAAATTGATCAACAAATGGAGCAAGTAAACCAAATTTTTAAAGACTTGCTTAAAATTTATTTTATGGATCAACAATACAAGTGGGAGGAGTACTTTCCCTTAGTTGAGTTTTCCTATAGCAAATCCTTTCAATCCTCTCTAGGGATGACACCTTTTGAGGCTCTCTATGATAGGAATTGTTGTACTCCTATTAGTTGGGACAAAGTTGAAGACAAAATAGTTATTGACCTTGATATGTTGAAGGAGATGGATGAGAAAATGAGGGTGATTAAGTTAAGACTAAAGGAAGCTTTAGATGGGTAAAAAATCTATGTAGAAAATATAGAAGCCTAAGGGAATTGTTTGTAGGATACAAAGTATTTTTGATGGTAAAACCTCAAAAGAGTTCTCTCATTTAGAAAATATCCAAACTTTCCCCTAGATTGTGAGGCCTTTTGATGTCTTGCAAGTTATAAAATTGGTTGCCTATAGATTGGATCTACCTCCAATTCTCTAATTCATAATGTTTTTCAGGTCTCTTATCTTAAACCTTATCATCCATATGCCTCTCACATTCTTGATTGACAGGCTTTGCAGGTTTAGGATCTAGGTTTGCTTATGGTGGATCCCCTATGAATCCTTGAAGAGCATAAAATTTAGTTGTGCAACAAAGAATCATGATGTCAAAGAATGACAAGGATGTCTTTTGTCTCTGCAATTCTGCAATAAAGTCAAATTTTGAATCATTCCTAACTTGATACTTAGGAAAAGGAGGCAGACTGCCTCTATTCTGAAGGTCAGAAGGTCCCCTTTGGTGGCGATGGATTATTATCTGCATTCTAGTTTGGTGGGAACATGTTGTTTGGGGGTGCAGATGTAGTGAGTGGGCCTTTATTCTAATTTCTCAGAAAGTGACCTCCTTTGGACTGAAAAGCTTGGGCATCATACACATCTTCCTCTAGCTCATTATATCCTTGCATGGGAAATTGGTATTTCTCTTCGATAGTCTCATAATTCATAGCAATACTGACTGGACCATTATCCTGATTCGAATTTCCTGTTGGAGGATGGGAATCAACTTGTGCAATCTTCACAATTTTCTCCATTTCTGGGCAATTAACCTCAGAGTGTGTTGCAATATCATGTAGTCTGCACCAATTAGTCATGAAATTAAGGTCAGCGACATTAGCAGTATGTGATCTCTCCTCACCTGATTGATAATTATGAGGAACTCCCCCATTGTTAGGTCCAGTATTCCACTGCCTATTGTTGTTATTGAACCTCTGGTTATATCGTCTGTTCTGATTTTTGGTAATTTTGATTAGAGGAGTTATGATTCTAGAAGTTCCGATTGGTGTTCTGATTCCCATTTTGATTGGAGTAATTTCCCTGGTTGTTGTAACCTTCCTGATTTTGATAATTCTGGTTTTGTTTGTGGGGAGGGTTTTGCCTAAGTTGTGCCATGTCATTAGACATCTGAGATAGAGTCTTTTTGAGAGTTTCTAACTCACTAGTCAATTGAACAGTTTGTTCATTTTGCACATTCTGGACTATGGATGGAGAATGGACATGAGTTGATCCTCCTGCTTGTTATTGTTGATTTTGAGGTTGTTGGGAGGAATCTTGCATGCCATTACCGAAAAAGGGCACAGCAGGTGGGGCTTGTAATTCAGACACAGGTCCATATTGGGAATAAGACATCCTTGGGACAGTGTTGTACAATGGTGGGTTAGGCATCTGATAATTCATGGGAGGAAGAGCTGCTCCTAAACCTCCTGATTGCAGACTTATCTACTGTTGCAATTTGATGGCTAGATGATAAATTTTAGACAAAGAGTTAATCTCATCGGGTTGATAAGTTCTTTGCAAGAATAGGCCAATCAAGGGATCAATAGCTCTTAAATATGCTTGAATGGCCATATGCTCAGCCACTAAGTAAGGCTCTTGTAGCCTTCAATACATCCTCTGGAATCTAGTGTTAAATAAAGGCAGTGGCTCATGATGTTCCTTTCTTATGGTGGCAAACTGGTGATACAATATGGAAGGGTCTACATAGACCCTGAATTGATTAATAAAAGCATTTTCTAAATCTTTCCAACCCAGAATCGATCCCTAGGGCAGATTTAAATACCAGTTATATGCCATATCTCCTAAACAATAAGGAAACAATCTACATACCACGTCTTGATGAGCAACTTGAGCATAAGTACAAGCATCTTTGAATGCTTGTATATGCTCCTTCGCACTTCTTGATTCACCATGCATGTACTTAGGACAAAAAATTTCTAGGTTCTTTGGTAAATCATGGATTCCCCCTGGAATAGTCCATAACGGGGAGGGATTATTCACAAAGTAAGCCATGGGTAAGATTGGTTGGGCAAGTGGTGGTGATATAGGCCAAATTAGTGGTGATACAGGCCTAATTAGAGGTGGTGATGTAGGTTGAACTGGTGGCGGTGTAAGTGGATTTGGAAGAAATCCAAGTGGAGTAAGTGGTGGTGGTAATGTAGGTATCAATACCCTACGAGCATGGGGTCTAGGTCTAACCGGGGTTTGCAATTCTTGTAATGGTTCAGGATTGGTAGAGGATCTGAGAATCCTTCTGTATTTCTTCGGTGAGAAAGACACTATGTGAGCCAACAAACAATGACACAAACAACGTGTAAACACAATATTTCTACTCTATTTCCCCTGAAAAAGAAAGACAACATATAGTGGCCTAACTCCCAAGGTCCTGGTAGTTGGTTCTCAACTGTCTGGTGTCACTCAATTGGTCCATGCAACTGTAATATTCAAGGGGCCTGTGATGGTAACAAAGAATACAAGTAATGACTCATTCACCAAACTGTTCTTGATAAATAAAGGGGGTTTTAAACAAAAAAAAAAGATAAATCAGGGCGTACAACAGTAAACATGAATAAAAATTATCTAATATCTAGACATATATCTTCAACAATGAATGTTCTTCCAACAGATCAAGAAAACCATAGCATGATAGAACTTATAGAATAATCGATACTGTTGCATGCATCTAAGGTGCTTATTTTAACATCACAATCACACATCATAAAAACTTCAAAGATTCAAAAGAACAACACTTCTCATTCATTGCCAAGATCATAGATCAACAGGCTTCAAATAAACTCAATTCACAGATAATCTAATGAAATAATCTTTAAATTTGGCTTCTTCTAATGACTTTCATCACATAAGAAACAATTATGCTTCAGCACAATCACTGGCATATAGATAGATTATAATTCATCAGCATTATCAAGTGAAACTTAATTCTAACACCATATTGTGTAAAAACTTGTAATTATATTCAACTGTAAATAAAAAAGTATCTCTGTAACAACTATGAAAAATTCTATCTCCTACTCTCAGGTGGCCAATTCTATTCTCTATTAGCCGACCTTTACAAAATGATACCCCTTGGGTATTTATAGATCTACAAAAAACTCGGAACCCCTTCTATCTTAAGTTTATCCACCCTTTTAGGAATTAAAGCTTTCTTGGAAACTCAGATCAATTTTATCTTGAGTTCCTACATTAATACATTCAGTTAAACTGAAGAAAAGAAGATAAAATAGAAGAGAAAGCCATGTGCCTCAAAAACTGCCAGTCCTGCATGCAAAGAAGAGAAGAAAGCCATGCATGCAAAGTTTGTTCTGCAATGCACTCATCATAACTGGAGAAGACTTTTTGTAGCATGTCCAATTCTGGCCCATCAACCCAGCTATCTTCAAACTTAATCCTTTCTAACTCCGCAGCATCAAACCCTCTCATATCTTTCAGCTTCGTTAACTCCCTCTTCGTTGCCCTTATCTCTCCTTTAATGTCCATTAATTGATCTATCAGTAAATCGTCTCCATCATCTCCTTTTTGCATGACCCCTTTAAACCTTTCATCCTATTTCTCCTTTATTTGGTTCAAAGGTAGGCCCTCCTTTACTGGTATATTGACATCTACAATTACAACAATGACTGCCTCCAACTCCTCAAATTGTTCATTCAAATCTTTAATAGAATCTTGGACTTAATTTTTATGCTTATATAAAAAGTCCGATCTAAACCGGAGTATGCAAGAAGTCTTTTCCAAGAAATCTTTATTATCTTCCTCTCAAGTATTGACTATTCCAAAAGAGTAGTCTTAGACAATTTATTAACTTCTTTCAATTTATAGTTGTATCCCTTGTACTCCTCCTCCTATTTTTCCAATGCTTTAACATATTAATTCATTTCTTCTATTAATTCTTCTGTCATTTGATGAACCTTAAAACTGTTAACCAACACTTCACCTATTTCTTGATTCAATTTATCAACCCACCTATCCAACATTTATGCCTTGCCCCTTACCTGTACCAAATCATCTACTTCTTTCTTACTCAACAAAATTGGGGTTTCAATGGTAGCAGCTTGTTGTGACCTTAGAGAAGAAACAATTTTCAAGAAAACATGCAACTGATCTAATTGAGCCTTAAGCTCAACTTTCCTTTGTTTATCCTTCAACATTCTTGACTTGGTTGACGATGCTACCACATCAATTAAATTCATTTGTTGATCTCTGCTAAGTCTTCCCAAGTTAACAATACCTAATTGATAATCTGGCAATTGCATGTCTCCTACATCCTTTTCTATCATTGGTATGGCACACTCAGCAACAATCTCTCCCTTGTCGGTGAGCCTGGTGGAATGTAGGATCTTGGCCTTCTTCTTAGGCCTTTCCTTTTCAATTTACTTCATCATGTCCTCCCAATTGAGAGGCTATGAAGGTGTCACTGATCTCTTATGAAGATCTAATTTTAACCAAGTGGGAGCACCTGGAGTAGTGGTCATTATAGTGGAAGAAGAAGTAGCATTAGTGGAGGTTTGTGGCATATTTACTTCAGGTTGAGAATCAACCCTTGGTTCCTCTTGTTGTTCTTGCTCCATATGCATTTGTACAAGCTTTTTAGCTTCCTCCCTATCCTTCTATTCTTGTATCCTCTTATCTTCTTCTTCCTTCTTCAACCTTTCTTCTTCTAATATTTTTTTCTCTAGCTCCCGGTTTCTCTCTTCTTCCAATGCCTTGAGTCTATCTACATCTTCTTTCTCCTTTTGCAGCTTCTTGGTCAACTCCTCGACATCCTTTTCCTTTTACACCTATTATGCTTCCTCTTTTTCTTTATAAGCCTCTTCAGTAAGCTTTAATTTGGCTACAAGAACCTCTCTCTCTCTTCGTTGCTTTTCTTTTTCTTCCTCAAGATCATGAATTTTCTGTATTAGCTCCAGTTTATCGTTCTCCTCCTTGATCTTGAGCTCTTGCTCTTTTTGCCTCTGCTGCTTTTCTATTTCATTTGCTCTTTGTTTGGCTTCTACCTATTGCTGTTGAAGTAAGGCATCAGCTTGTACCTTAGCATCAACCGCCTTTTGTTTCTCCATTGCTGCAGTAAGTGCTTCAGCCTCGACAGTCTTCCTTGACTCCTCAAATAATGCCCACTGATCTTCCTGTGTCAATACCTGCTCAGTATCCTCCTCCAAAGGCATATTTTTTGCACATCCCTTTTTGACAGAGTCTCATTCGAGTCTGTTCCAATATCACAAATCTCTACCTCCACTCCTTTTCCCTTTATTGATTCAGTCGTGTCATAAAGAGTTCCCTTAGGAAACTCCTCACCTTGCTACTTTGCAAGTGGGACCTAAGTAGAGGACTCACCTATTGCTAGTGTTGGACCTATAGATCCTTTTTGAACCCCTTCCTCTTGTGCCTCCAGTTCATCTTGAGCAGATGCTTCAAGCTCAATCTCTTCAATGTCTGGTGGGAAGAACTCTAAAGGCTTTTTGCATGGCAACTTTATCTTGATTCTCTTGTATCCTTTCCCCTTCTTAGGAGCTGGTCCTTGAGGAATCTTGGTTCTTAGAACAACCCATTGAATGCTCCTATCCAAGACTGCTCGCCCTATTTGCTTGATATCAATAGTCTCCTCACTATCCCAATCTATTGGATCGAAGCTTTTAGTTCCAATGTTTAATGCTTCATATGATGGATCCAATACAACTCCATCATCCACCAATGTGTCAGGGATGTCATCTTTGACTCCAAATTCTACCATGAGTGCCACAGGAAACCTCTCATAGTTCCTTTTCCTTAGGTCATACTCATCTTGCAAATCCCTCCAGAAGTCCTCTAAGAGGTTGAAATGCTTGTCAAAAACCGAAGCCAATAAAGCATTCAACTTCTTTTTGGGATCAATGTGCTTCCAAGCACTGTACAAACCTAGCTTCAGATGTATCAATTCACTGCACACTACTTTAGCTCCCACAAGGTGTGGACAACTGTATTCTCCCAATTGTATGGGAAATTTATGGCAACCGGTTTTGTGCTTTAAAGAAAATCGGGCATTAACCCCTAGAGCTTGATAAATAAATTCCATCAGCACCACCTTGTTGTTGCAACACCTTGGCAATAAGTGGGGATGAGCTTCAAATCCAACCAACCTGAAATATGTGAACCTGGGCTATTCAATGTACCAAGATCCCCATTCTGTAATAAAATCCATGGCCTCTTGACTTAGCCTATATCTAGCATCTCCATTGAGTTGGTTAATGACTACATATATGAATGCATCATTGACCCTTCTAAACTATGTTTCAGACACCTGTAGGGATAACTGATCATAATGATTCCACAATCTCTTATGTCCCTCAACCTCTCCCAACATTCCTATTCGGTTTAGACCTACAAAGATACCAACTCTTGCTGCTGCATACACAACATAGGAAGTCATGAAAAAGTATTTAGTTTCCTTAATTATGGTCAATTGATCATGAATGGCATTTGAGATAATCATCAGCCAATCAAACTGTTGGGTGCCATTAAAGATTATATGGATAAAGGGAAACATCCACTCCTTGAAATGAAAGGCATGTCTCTTCCCAAAGGTCCTAGACAACATCATTATTAGGTCTGATACTTCTTTATAAAAATATGCCCTCTTTGGTTGGTTTGAGAGCTTGGTTAAAGACTTCTTCTCTGTTCTTAACCACTTTTTGTTCAAGTGAGTCTTGTTAGCCTCCTTGTGTTTTCTATATATATCTAGAACACCTGCCTCATTTAACTGCACCGGGTTCTTTGGATCAGGGACATTAAACATGTGCTGGAACATTTGAGGAGTAAGATCAATGATCACATTGTCTTGTGAATCCATGCATTGCCTGGTAGCCGGATTGTAAGCTCATGCAGCTGTCATGACTAACTACGGGCATTGGATTGATAGAGGAAACAGGGTGATGTGAGCCAAACCGGACTCCACTATTCTTTTAGTTCTTCCTGTCATATCTTCAGTGAATGTTTCAGCATGTAACTCCTCAAAATTATATTGGCCTAGATTGGTATTATTTATGTCAGACTAGTCCGATTCTAATTTGCTTGCAATGGCAATAGGACTCCTATGGTTATACCTCAAGGTATAGGGTAACTGTTCTGGCTTGATCTTCTTGGGCTTAGCTACTCCTTTTGATGTTTCTACAGGTCGATTCCTTTGGGCAGCTTCTCCTAATGTTCCTGACATTTTTATGGCTTTCCTGCAACAAAACCTCTAATTAGATCCTTGGATAAACACCACCAAACATGCTTTAAAATCATACCTTTCACATATGCATCGGAGGCGGAACCAGGCAGAAAACACCCTAAACAAACTCTTTTTAACACATTGTTGGGCTCGAAGCCAAAACAAGCATTGAAATTACACTTAACAAGAAGCGAGACCGGAGTTGGGATGGGAATGGCGACCGGAACTGGAACCAAAACTAGAATGGAAACTGATTTGGTTGCTTTCAGATTTTATAATTTCATATTCAGTTCCGGTTCCGGTTTCAGCTATGTTATCGTTATTTTGAGAGAATGCTTCATACTATAGGCGGAGTCAGAGATAGGATGGAAAATGGAATTGACACTAATATAAAACATGATCAAAGTCCTAATCAATTCCGATCCTGCTTCCGCCTATAATGACCATGACGTCAAAAATGATTTTAACAATTTGCTAAATAACTTCATGATTCAAAGACTTAGGCCATATTAAAATGCAAGGGGCTTAAACATAACCTGATAAGACCATCCCATATGACCGTGAGGTGACTTTATTTTTAGGGCATCATATTTAAATTAAAACATGAAACATAAATGCATTAAGAAACCCTAAACTAAAAACCCTCGATATATAACTACTTAGGGCACAAATTTAACCACTTCTAAACTAACCAGACTAAATGCGTTTTAGATTTCTAAGTAAAAACGACCATCTACTAAACCCTTCTCACTGTAAAAATTGAATTTAACCTATGCATTTAAAAATTAGGGCACCATGACTCGGTCATGGCTAAAACGTGAAAACAACCGTGTCTAAAATAAATCGACAAGAAACAAAAACTATAAAGCAATACAAAAACAAGCAAAGCTAACAAAAAATGAAACAAACCAAAATACAAACTTACAGAGGAATTTGCACAAAACCAAACAATCCAAGAAGAACAGAAATGAAAAACAGGAAAAAAGAAGAACGAGAATAGAAAACCCTACCTCGAATGCAAAATAGGCTAACTTCCTGAAGCAATCTATAAGCAACTGTCTATCGTTCAATCGATTCACTCGTACAAAAGCTCCACTGCAACTCTACTTCGCTCTTCAATCTTTTAACAATAATAATGATAACTACGCGTTAATCCCTAATCAAGACAAAAACTCAGAGTTTCACGCATGCATGACACCTGCAATTAATTCCATCAAAGTGGTAGAGTGGAGTCGGAACTGTAGAGAGACTAGCACATCACTACTGTGCGACTTCAGTAAAAGTCAACGACAAAAACCTGCGGGAGCGGAATCGGAATGAAAACTGATTTGAAAACTTAAGTAATTTCCTAACTTGATTCTCGTTCCGGATCTGGTTCCGCCAACAAAGATAAAAGTGAAACAAAATGTCAAAACAAAACAAAAAGACTAAAACAAGAAAACTTAACATAAAAACCCGGTTTAAAATGAAAGACCAAAAAGCAGAGGTGGAGACAGAATGAATTTTGATTTTGAAACTTCAAATAAAAACCGACTTAACTTTCATTCCAGTTCTGACTCCGATAAGGACAAAACAACAATGAAGCAAAAGAAGACAATTGAGATAGGAATCAGAACAAGTTCAAAAAGAAGATTCAAAACCCGATTCGGTTCTGACTCCGGTTCCGACAGAGAAACCAAAGAAAAATAAAGTGTTGGAAAAGAAAGACTCCAAACTTTGTTTGAAAAAACAACCAAGGACAAAAACAGAAAGGGGGACCCATTTTGACCAAGGCAAAAGATGGGGTGGTTATGCAAGGCATAATAAGAACTATTCTAGTCTAAAGTTCAATGTGGACAATATTTAGAGGATGTTGAAAAAATGTAACGACTATATCCTCAATTATTATAGTATAAAATTTACATGCATGTCACTAGTCATTAAGACAATGACTATTTTAGTGGGGAAGGATGCTACAACCCTAATTGTGACCCAACCCTAAATTTGTAATGACATGCTTGTATATATGTTCATTTGAATGTGAAACCTAACTACCATAATGGTTGGCCCTAAAATTTCTAGAATGACACCCTTGCATACTTGTTAATCTTATTGTTTAAATCAATTTCCTTACCTGTTTGTTTAAAGTAACCATTATAATGATTTGAAGAATGTGGATAATTATGCTAGTTATGAATATATTTATGTAATTACATATATAACTTATGTGATTTAATTTTATATAGAAATCTTAATATTGTGAAATAATTATTATAGCTCAGATTTTTATTTAAAATAGACTAATCATATCCTTTATATTGGAGTGTAACATGACAATTACACCACTCTCGTCAAAGAGAATCACCGAAAAAATGGAGTCTAGCCATTTGAGGACGATATGAGTAAGAGTTGCACACACGAGCATAGAGTATCATTCTCAAGTTTACATATTACATTAGAGAGGGTAAATAACAAAATATTTTATTTATTTGAATATTATCAAATTAAATAAGAAATTTATATTTATATTTACAATAATATATAGTGTGTTTAACTAAAAAAAAGTAATTCATAATATAAAAAAATACTATATATATTTAAATCTTTCTTTTTATAAGAAAGAAAAAGAGAAAGACGGGACCAAAGGTAAAAGGGGAAGTAAAATATTTTTAATTTATAAAGCATCTTTAAGCATCTCATATCTCTTAAAGGCTTTATGAAGTGTGTTTTCGTTAAAATTAAAAAGAAAAGAAAAGAAAAGGCAATATAAAATAAAAGAAAGGTTTGGCGATGAGGACAAGGTGATAGTTTTCATAATTAAGCCTTATTAAAGGCTCTTAAATTGTCATGTGTCAAGCAAAAGTTGAATTAAAAAAAAGGTACACGGAGTTGTAACCTTACAAAAAATATTATTTCCCACGTAGCAAGGGGAAGAGGGGTTATTTTTGTTTTAAAAGAAATAAAAAAAAGATTATTATTGAGGAAGGAAATAGGAGGAAAGAGCACTAGAAGTGAATGAGAAAGAATAAGAATTATGTTCTTTATAGGTATGTAAATCTAGTTTTAATTTTTATCTGAATAAGAGAATGGATTTTTTTTTCTAAAGAGAAGTCAATTATCTGATCGTTGGAAGTAAGAATTAGTTGTAATTGATAATAATAAAATAATTTATTTGAATCTACCAAGATTGTAGTGTTGGTCACTCTCACTTATACTTTTATACAATTATATATTTTGATTGATATAGTTTTAATTTTCATTATTTTAAAATACTTCTTAGAAGCAATTATAGTTGTACATAAATTGAATGAATAAAGTCATATGCTTCGTGCTATTAGAAAGAGAAAAGCTAGAAAATTTTTGACCTAAATTAAGTACTAGGAGATCAATAGGTCTGTAGAGGCTGTTGTAAAATTGAGAAGCCAATATATTAATTTTTTATGGTTGAATTATGAATAGATGCAAAAAATGTTAGAAACATGAAAATTTATTGAAGAACTTATAATGATGACTAAAAAATTTCACATGACTACTGTAGTATTATACTGTAGTCATGGGAGAGTTCATCATTATCACTATACAATACATTATCAACATATTTTAGTAGTTTGTATAGCTCATTGCTAGCACTATGTTATATAAGTTTATACTTCTCGTTATAAACATCATGTTCTGAAGTTTATGCTCTTCCTTCTAGTACTATATTTTACAATATATTGTGTTCATTACCAACACTAAATTTCTATAGTATATGTTGTGCATTACCAACATAGTGATTATATAGCATGAGTAGTTCAATGTCAATATTGTAAACTTAAAATCTATAACTATTATGTCATAGTTATGTAGTTCATTTCCAACATTGTGTCATGAACTTTTACTTCCAATATCAGCTTATAACCAACAATCATACAATATTTGGTCAACTTATAGTCTAAAATTATTAGATGAGGCATATGCAAAACAAAATTGTTGTTGATTCCTTGCTAACTTGCAAGAGGGAATAATACACCTGAATGTAACCTTATATTATTGGTGAATGAAAGTGCCATTGAAAATTAATAAGAACATTAATCTAGTTGCATAACTAATTGTAACCTAGAAACTAAAATAGATAACACAATGAAAAGTCTTTAAGTCCCTAGTCTCTTGGTTAAATGATAACCATAACTATATATACTCTAAAAATATGTGTAAGGGTGTTAAGTGACTATCAGGTTAGACCCAAGGGGTCAAATAGTAAATAATGAATGCTTTGGGAAAAAAAAATCAATTCAAATAATCAGAGAGAGGATTATTTGAATCAAATTGAGTCACTACATGGGTAAATGGGCATATTCATAGATATTTATGCTTAAGGAATTAATAGGTTGCATGTGTCAATTATTCCATGGTTGCACATATTTCTCACATCTTGACCATAAATTGCTAGACTCCTTGTGATGGGCCAGGCTCTTCTCATGGGGTAGCATGGGGAAGCCTATGGCTTTGTGGTAGGGAAAAATTGGTTATGATGATTCTCTCTCTTTCTCTTTTCCACTTCAGATTAAAAAGAAGAAACAAAAGACGTCCAGTTTATATTGTTATGTTTAAAACTAGAATCTTATTATTTAAGGAGTGGATAACTATTATTTTAGCTTAAATTGTCCCTTACTATAAAATAACTTTGATTGAGCTATGAAACATTTAGCTGTTATGAATAGAATGTTTCATATGTTGATGTTGACCAAGGATATTAGTATGGGCCGATTACACTTGATCCATGAAGAATCAAAGCGTAATGAAGCCACTAATACTCAGTCTTAAACAAGATCATTCAAATGAAAGTTAAACTAAACATTTATTGAAACTTAAACAATATAAACTACGAAAGCGTTAAAATTTCTACTCTAATCTGTCTGAAACTTATCTCGATTTTGGAATTGGTGTGTTGATGTGGAACAATGACCCTTTCCCAATCCCGTAATCAATGAGCTTGCTTTAATCAATTCTATTGAAGATAATCGATGAAACTGTTGTGATATGTGGATGAAAATATGATTTATGCTAGAATGAGTATGATGCAAGAGTTAATCTACCATAATTTTATGCTAAAGGATGATGATATGCAATTGCTAAACTAATCTGAATGAGATTTAAACTAAAAAGATTCAAACCCTAGTTCTTTAATTAGCTAAATGGATGCATTATGGAAGCCATTAATGGAATCTAAGCTATTATAAAACCAATTTAAACTAAAATATGCTAAATGTATGCAAAGTATGAGTGTGAGTGTGAGTGATTTCAACATCATAAGTTTGATGTTGAGAGATGGATCCATTTGTCTCCAAATAGCAACCTATTTATAAGAAAGAAAATGAGAAATGGAGGGTTGAGATTGAAAAAGCTAATCAATGGTCAAGGATGAAGGAAATTAGAGGCATGGATCATGGATTCTCATCAATGGGTGAGAATGCAAGATGAGATTTAATCAAGGGTTATCATTCCTTCCAAACAAGCACACTTTTGACTTGTACAAGAGGTCACAAGTTAACTTGCACAAGAAGCTAAGTGAGAATATTCCCTTTCTTAAATGATTAGAGGAGAAAGAATATTCTTTGGAATATTTTTTTTGAAAAAAGGGGGTAAAAACTTTATTGATAATCAGAAAGGAACATTATAAAGAAAGCAAAGCCACACAGTCCCAAGAAACAACAAAATCACAAGGACAAAGCCCAACCAAAATCAACCAAATCCTTAACCAGACTTATCCTCCGCAAGAATTCCCTCCAAATCATGGCGAAGCTCGAGAGGAACAAGCTCCCATTCCTCGACTCTCCAACCATCATCACGCTCAGAAGCACACTTTGCCAAGCAATCCGCAACCCTATTCCACTCCTGCGAAATATGAACAAAAGTCACCATTTCCATCACCAAACTAACCTGCAAAATCTATTGCACAATCATAGCCAATTGCCAGCTGACACCCACCACTTTTCGCTCAATGAGAAAATTGATCAAGATTTGAGAATCGGATTCACAAATAAGATGTCTCCACCCTAAAGCACGAGCCCTCTCGAAGGCACATAGGATTGCCAAGTCTTCCACAATGTTGATAGTCTTCATCCCCTCATGGACTTAAAAGAGGAAAATCACCGAACCTCAAGAATCCCTGCCAATCCCCCCAATACCAGCAGGCCCAGGATTACCCCTGGAAGAACCGTTAGTATTAATCTTGAGAACCCCATCAGGAGGAAGTTGCCATCTGCCAACCCTATGAATTTTTTGCTTCATCTTTCATCCTCTCCTGACACACGCAGAAGTCATGGACAACCCCTGAATCCCCAATCTTTGCGTCACTTCAGTATCCCTTTTCTCTAAAGGAAATCTCACAACACACTTAGCCTCCACCATCTCCTGGATCATGCCCAAGATTCTCTGCAAGATTTGTTGCACCAGCTTCTGCTCCCCTCGAAAAATACGACGATTTCATTATAGCCAAATCTGCCACAACATAAAGACAGGCCCCACGTACCACACTTCCTATAAAAAAGAAACCATAGACGGAGGCCTACCCACACTATTCCAAAAATCAATCAAGGAGGAAGCATGCACATAGGGGCCCTGCCAAACTCCCCACCAGAAATGCCAAATTTGAATCGCATAGGGACAGCGGAAAAACAAGTGAGAAGACTCTTCCTCAGCAGCCCCACACAAAACATAGACAGAAGGGCCCTGGAAATCCCTCTTCTGAATGTTGTCCCAAGTTAAACACCTATTCCAGGTCAACATCCAAACAAAGCAATTACACTTTGGCCAGGAGAACTTGTTCCAGACCTTCTTCCACCACTGAACTTCCTCCCCCTCCACCTTGTGGGACAATAACACCTTATATCCAGAGGCAACAGTATAAACCGCCACATGATTAGGGGACCAAGCGAGCACATCCTCCTCATAGAGTGAACTACATCGGCGACTGGAAAGGATACTATGCAGTTCAACACAATCATCTTGCAGACCAACATCTGGCCAGACATCAGGAGACTTCCATCTTGCCACCTCCAGGTGCCTGCAGAGAGAGGAGACTTTAAAGTCACTCACCTGAGACCAACCCGCCTTGAGAAACCTTTGACAAAGATTCAATAAATTAGGATACTGAGAAATGAGAGGAGGGGAGCCATCCCAAGAATTAGACCAGAATTGAGCCGCAGTCCCCTGCTTACAAATCCAAAATAAACCTTCCTTAATAAGAGCAACCCCCTTCTTGAGAGTGCCCCAAATCACCAAACCCTTCCCAATAAGGGGATAGCAAGGGATATCAGTCTGAGGAATCCCCAAGAAGTACTTCTGAGATAGAACTCGGGCCCAAGTTTTATCCTACTCAGTGCACCACCGCCAATACAGCTTCGCAGCCAGGGCCACCCCAGTTAAATCGGACTGTCGTAATCCAAGACCTCCAAACTGCTTCGGGCTACAAACAACCTCCCATCTAACCAGACTCCATTTGGAGGACCCCAGACAACTAGCCCATAAAAATTGTCTAGCAACGAAGTCAAAATCCTTAACAAAGCTTACCGGGGCAACCTGGAGCATGCATCTGTACATGGGCAAGGCCTGCAGCACCGACTTAATTAACTGAACATTCCCAACAAAAGATAACCACCGATGAGTCCAATGATTAAATTTCACCTGAAATTTATCCAAAATATTCTGCCAAGACTTCGTAGGCAATCTCCCAGCCGAGATGGGTATTCCAAGATAGGTCACAGGGAGAGTCCCAATTTGAAATCTCAGAGTTTGAGCTATCCTCTATTGGATGGGGCCCGAAGTATTAAAAAAGAAGATGGAAGATTTTTCCTCATTAATCAGCTGTCCCGACGCAATTAGGTAGGTGTCCAACACCCTGTGAATATTGGCAGCCTCTCTCAATGTAGCCAGACCCATCAAAGCAGTATCATCCACAAACTATAGGTGAGACTGTGGAGGCAAGTCACCACCCCACCACCAACCTTGGATGAGACCACCCTCCACATTTCTTTTAATCAACTGCCCCAAACCTTCAGCAAGGAGAAGAAATAAATAAGGGGAGAGGGGATCCCCTTGCCGAAGCCCCCTAGATGCACCAAAAAGCTCAGAGTGTTCCCCGTTAATAAGCACAGAGAAAGAGACTGAGGTAACACAACTCATTACCCATTGGATCCATTCTTCGTGGAAACCAAAAGCACTGAGGACCTTTCGAAGGAAGGACCACCTGACTCTGTCATAGGCCTTAGCCATATCCAACTTAATAAACACCGCCTTATCTTTGGAGCGGGCCATAGAATGGATGGTCTCGGTTGCAATAACAATTCCATCCAGAATTTGCCTACCCACCACAAAGCCACTCTGCTCTTCAGAGATCATCTCTTTAAGTCCCTTCTTTAACATGTCGGCAATTAGCTTAGAGATGATTTTATAAATGACATTGCAAAGAGAAATGGGATGAAATTGACTTAACCTATCAGCCCCATCACATTTGGGAATGAGGGCAAGAAAGGTAGAATTTAAATCCCTTAGCATCTACTTATTCCGCTGAGATTCCTGAACCATAGCCAAAAGATCCAACTTGATAATATCCCATAATTCTTGGAAAAACTCCACCGGGAAGCCATTGGGACCAGGTGCTTTCCCTTTCTTCATCTGGAAGATAGTTTCCTCAAGTTCCACCAGCGTGATGTCACTCAAAAGAAGTTCATTCAATTCCCTAGACACCAAAGAGGGAATGCAAGAGAGAACCCGGGCTTCTTCTGGGGTCCCCCCTTACGAATCCTCCCTAAAAAGAGAGGAAAAATACTGCACTGCCGCACCCGAGATTTCAGGAAAGGAGGAAAGCTGCTCACCCCGATCATTCACTAGGACCGAGATATAATTGCCATGCCTCCTGGCTTTTACCGAGTTGAAGAAAAAACCTATATTTTTATCCCCTTCCTGAAGCCACTCTATCCGAGCCTTTTGTTTCCAAAACACTTCCTCCCACAACTCGCACTCCTCCAAAGCTCTCAAAGCCTGAGCCTCTTCCTGCAGATGATCTTTAGTCACCCCAACCTCCCTTATCAACCTCATGATACCATTCAAAACATCCCAGGCTGTCGCTTTAGCATGAAAGACATTCCCAAAGTAGTGACAATTCCACCTCTTGAGCTGAAATTTCACAAACTGAAGTAATTTGGAAAAGGTATACATTGTCGTACCAAAAGCAAGTCTACCCCTTTTCCACCAATCAGCCACAAAATCATACAGGGATTGATCCCACAACCACATGAGCTGGAATCTAAAGGATGGAGAGCGAGGCACTCGACTAGACTCAATAGTTAACTTGATAGGCCAGTCATCGGATCCCCTCCAATCCAAGATTTCAAAACTGGAAGACCACATACCACCAACCCAGTAAAAGGAAACCAAGAATCGATCCAATCTCTCAACAATACAGTTATCCCCCACCCTGCGATTGTTCCATGTAAACTGGCCATTATTGGGCTTAATATCAACTAAATTCAAAGCAACAATATTAGCACACAGGAGCAGCGCAGAAGGCTCCAACCTCGCAGTACCCCCACGTTTTTCAGCTAGCTCAGTTATAGCATTAAAATCTCCAGCCATAATCCAGGGATGGAAAGGGGCCAAATTGCAGACAAACCAGATATGGGACCACAAAGACTGCTTACCCTGGAGATCAGTAGGAGCATAGATATTAGACAGGAGTAAATTCTCCCCTGTCTCAAAGCTAGAACCAATCATAGACATAGCATACTTTGAAGACAACCACCAAAGAGGACGGATCTTCCGCGGGTTCCACAGATAGGCTAAACCCCCAGAAGACCCATGAGCCCCAATGCATTGACACTCCCTGTTCCTCCATATCTTAGGAGCCAAACTAAACATTGTTTCCACTGATAGCTTGGTCTCCTGCAGAAAAAGAATTTTAGGACCTTGATTTCTGACCAAATCATGAACTGCTTTTTGTCTAGGGCCTTTGTTCAAGCCCCTTACATTCCATGATAGGACAATCATTTCAAGGGGCTTGAAAAATGAGAATCCAGAGTCTTTACCGACCCTGACTCGACCAAGGTATCACCTATCAACTTGATCTTTTCCAGATCCTTCTTTCTACCTAGTTTGGCAGATTTCTCTGCCCCACCTTTTTTGAGATCCTTTTGCAAAAGGTCCAACTGAGAGGAAATCCTTTTGCTCTTGGCCGCATTCTAACTTACAAACCGCCCAGGCCGAGAAGAATCCCCACCGCCTTTCAGTACCTTAGGAGAATTAACTGGTGCCACGAAAACTACTAGCTGTTGATTTGTATCCATGTGCAAAGTATCAGCACTCGGTGGAATCAACAAATCACCAGAGATATTGTCCTCCTGAGTTGAACCCACAATCTCCTGAGCCATACTCAACAAACTTGGGTTCACTTCCTGCTGACTAAGATCATCCAAAATCTCAAACCTATTAAAAGTATCCTCAGCCTGACTTTCCTTTAAGGTCCTCTTTTGACACCGGTTCTTGTTACGAGCTTTGACCTGAAGAAAACCCTCAACACCAACCATCTCACCAGAGGCCAAGCCCTTCCCCTTATCAGCTGCAGGGGGGTTGCGAGGAGGTTGTGCAACTTGAGACTCCACCGACTTATATCTTGGACATCAACGCTACAAATGGCCATACTCGTGACATAGACGACAATGCAAAGGAAGAGTTTTGTAATCCAATTGTTGCACCCAAGAGAAAGATCCCACACACATATCCACAACATCGGGTAAAGGCTTACTAAGATCAATTTCAACATAGATACAAGCATAGGTCAATACCTTTTTTCTCAGGGTTTGCAATGAAGACCCAACTGGCTTTCCAAGTAGAGAAGCCAATAGGAGCAAAGTATCCTCTCGACAACATTCCATCGGAAATCGAGGCAAACAGACCCACACCGAAACATGATTTGGCATCTCCTCCGAAGGGATGAAGCCAGCATGCCATGGTTTGATAAACAACCCCACTTGGTTATGAAAATAAGGGCCTCCCTCAAAGACCCTATTGTGATCAACCATGCAATTAAAGCTGACCATAAAGTAACTATTGGCCAACAACATAACCTCCATTTCTCCTTCTAGCGCCCACGTCCTTTGAGCCCAAGTTTCCAAGAACTGCAAAGAAACCCTCATCCCCAAAAATTTACAATATAAGGAGTGATTTGAGTAATATTCAACATCTTCAACAATCATTTCAGGCGGGATGACTAGTTTAGGCCTCTCCAGGCAACGCTCGAGACAACCGTTAATCTTCTTGAGCCTCAACCCATTAGAGGAATCCGCACCTCCAAGCCCCGTATTCGGAGCAAATAAGTTATTATCAAAGGACTTCATTCGATGGTTCGAAGGCTTCGAACCAAATGCTGCCCGAAAATCCATCTCAGGAGACACCCCCGATGCCTCACCTCTATGTAACGACATTAAGCCTGAGACGGGAATGCAAACACCCAACGCACCACCAGCAATGGGTGGGGAACCCCAAACCTCCACACCCGACCACCCTTCACACACACCCCCTACCAGCCAAACCCTACCACACCCGCTCCAAGCAAATGCCACCGGCAGGAGAAACCCCCGCGAGCCACCAAACTCCAAAAAATCACACTCGTGCACATGCCAACAACCTCATACTCATGCCCACACCCATGCAGACAAAGGGAACAACAAGGCAAAGAAGATGCAGACAAAGAACACCTGGCAACCACCCTGCACAGAAAACGGCCAAAAAGAGAATGTAGCCCCCCGAACCTCACTAACAAAGCCCAACCCCACCACGCATTGGCAAACAGAGACTGAACACGAGCTAGGGCATGGGTGCCCTAGCTTGGCCCAAAAATTGCAGATGTCATCATCGAAAACGTAATGCATGCATGTCACTCCCGAACATCAATCTTATGGTTGTGTTCATATTCTTTGGAATATTCATGGGTGAGGAAAAATGATATTTTTCTAATTAAAACAAAGTTTAATAATGCAAAAAGGGAGTGAATATTCCCTTTCAAGTGGGAGGAATTGGATTAATTAAATAATTGTTAATTAAACAAGGTTTAATCATGCAATTAGGGGAATTAGAAGAATAAAGTGATATTCATTAAATTAAATGATTTAATAAATGGGAAAAAGGTGAAATGACATTTAATTAAATAACTTAGGGTTATTTAATTAAATGGGAAGACTTAGGGAATTAAATTAAATTAAATTCTTTGATTTATTTAATTTAATGAGATGAAATGTTAGCGTGAAAGGGGGTGAATTAACCCGATTTGATGAATTAGGTTAATATATGCAAATGATGCAATTAATTAAATAGCTAGCCTAATTTAATTAATTAAGCGAAAAGAGGATGGGTTTTAAGAGTAAATGATGTTAGTATACTTGATTCGAGTGCATGATATCATTCATGATATTTTTTAGTGTCTACAATTGACAAATGGTTCTTCTGGAATATTGAATGCTTGTTATGTAAAAGAAAGAAAATATTTTATGCAAATATTCTTGATGTGTAATTCACCATTGGAATATCTTCTTTATTCATCGTGATTATGAATTTATATGATGATACATGTTGCATGTAAATGTGTCTAGTGTTACAACTAGTTTGTAAAGATGAGTGAAAATCTAGGGACATACTGGAATAAAGTCATAAGATAAATTTAATGTAAGAAATTTTCACTTATAAACTTTTTATTACATAGAAGGAAATCCAATCAAAGTGAACCTAAAATATAATAGTATAGGTATATAGTTTTCACCATTACATATTTTAATAAACATATAACTAGCAATTGCACTTTAGTGTGTAATGGGTATGCCAAAGAGGTCTTAAAGGTGAATTATGCGGTCCTTAGCCAAATGATGTGTTGCCCTAAGTGTAGCTCCCCATGAACAAATTTCATCTTTGGATTGTTCGTACAAAATGATTTATAAAAAAATATTTTATTTTTATCTCAATTTCTCCTTATATCTCTTATCTCTATCTCTCTTTCCCTATTCATCGAGCTCTATCGATCCCCCTCTCTCCATCTCTCTCTTCATCTTTATCTCTCTCTCTACCTCTCTCTCTCTTTATATATCTATCTCTCTCCACCTCTTTATATCTCTACCTATCTATCCCTTTGTTTGTATCTCCCTCCTCTCTCTTTGTATATATATATATATATCTCTTCATTACCTTAAAACACTTCTTAGAAACAAATTATAGTTGTGCAAAAATTGAATGAATAAATTCATATGTTTCATGTTGTTAAAAGGAGGAAAGCTAGAATTTTTTTAGACGTATATTAAATACTATTATAACAATAGGTCTATAGAGGTTTTAAAATTGAGAAGCCGATATTTTTTTATTCTTTATGATTAAGTTATGAATAGATGCATAAATGTTGAAAATATGAGAATTTACTGAAGAACTTATAATGATTATTAAGAAGTTTCACATGACTACTGTAGTACTATATAGTAGCCATGGGAGAGTTCATCATTAGCACTATATAGTACATTATCAACATATTTCAATAGTTTGTGGGTGCTACCACAATAGTGTGTCTCACTTTTGGGACATGTTTATTTTTGCCCGAAATCACTTTTTTTAGAAAAATAATGATTATAGCCTTGAGAGGTTCCATCTAAAGGGTTTTAATTGAAGAGGGATACATAAGACCCCCTTAGATCAAACCCGCTTGGATAAAACCCCTCCAGTATTAAATCATACTCACAATGGAGTCTCCTTCGCACCTATCAAAATGATGGCAAAAAACACATTTACTTTAACTTTTGAGGGATTAAATAACATCATTTAGAAATGATCTTTTGCAATATTGTAGCCCTCAAAATGAGCTTTTCAACAAGTATAGTTTTGATATATTTTTATTTTATCTTGTATTTAATTTTCATTTTTAACTAAACATAGGTTTTTCTCTAAACATCAAGCTATTCTTTCTATAGAGGTGGAAAAATAATAAACCATTGTAAAAAGTTTCAAAAAATACCCTTTCCCTAGGTATTGATGTCCTTGTTTCACTAAAAAAAAGAAAAAAAATTGGATTTTGATATATACACAACAAGTTATGTTGTATGACACACGCATGTCCAAATTATAGTTACTGTGACTTCAAAAATTAATTAAAAAATATATATCCAACAAAAAATTATGAAAAAATAACCTTTCCCTAGATATTGATGTTGAGAATATATATTCCAAAAATTAGAATTTTATCTTTTATACAAAAAAGTTATGTTGTACGACACAAGCATTACTTTCTAAAAAATGTTGTTTTCTATTTAAAACTAGTTATTAAAAGAGATATTGAAACATTCATGATTTATTTCAAATATATATATATATATATATATATAGAATCTACACACAAATTGCCACAAATCACTAGTTCACATCATCTTCAAATTCTTAATGGTTTAGCTGCTATAGGTCTGAGAAGATGAAGATTCAGTTAAAAATATTGATGTAAATGTCCATATTGGGCAAAAAGTGAGACATAGTATTGTGATTTCACCCTTGTACAACTCATTGCTAGCACTATGTTCTATAACTTTATACTACTTCTTATCAACATTATGTTCTGAAGGTTATGATGTTCCTTTTGGTACTATGTTTTGCAATATATTTTGTTCAATATTAGCACTAAAGTTTTGCAGTATATGTTGTGCATTGTCAACATAGTGATTATGTTACATGAGCAATTCAATATCAACTTTGTTAATTTCAAATCCAATACTATGATGTTGTAGTTATGTAGTTCATTTCCAACACTATGTCATGAAATTTTATTGCAGATTTTGGCTATTAATGCTGAGAGGGATCAAGCATGATAGTAGGTATAGGTCGTGACTGCCGAGAGAGATTAAGAGATTGGTCACCGCCAATAGTACGAGGTGATGACAGTGGCTACACAAGGCAAGACTATATTTGCCAGGCTATATAGAGAGGTTGTGACTGAGGCAACCTATTATAGGATGCACTATCATAGAGATGTTCCACAAGAACTTAGATAACCTAACTACTCACATAGGAGTGATGCACGACCCAGGGCTGAGGAGCAACCAGAGAGATAGGCTAGAGAGGGAATCAACCATCAAGGTTAGCTCGATTGTATAGACACTTTTTGACTTGTTTCCCTATTCTTTACATAGATATACATTCATGGGCTCATTTTTGATAGCCTCATGGATATTGTATTTATGATCAATATACATACATTGATTCAGATATTGTACTGGATGACATTCATTTTTTGATATATATATGATACGAATACAAATTCGATATGACGTGTTCATCTTATTTCATGCTTATGATTTTATGGATGCATTTTGAGATTATGTGACATGCTTATATTTTATCATGTATGGATGCAATTAATGCTTATGCAATGATATGAGATGATATGCGATGCAATGTTGTGGATGGATGCAATGTTAGTTCTTTTTCAGTATCTTTTCATGATATGTTATGGGATGGATGATATGATATGCAAATGTTATGGATACATTTTATTTGTATATTTTGCTATGCAATTTTATGATGAGATGATGATGTATGCATATGGATGAATGGATGGATAATGCAGATGTTCATGCTTATGATATGATAATGCGATGTATATGCTCATGATATGTATGCAATGATTTAAGATACTTAAAATAAAAAATCTATATTATTCGTCACAACTTAAATGATAATGCAAGATGCATGCTTTATGATATGCTATGATTATGAGATGTATGCATGCTGATGGTTTGCGGATGCAGGATGGATGCATTGATGATTTTTTTATTGACTTTCATGATACCAGGTTAGTGCGGAGGGAAGATAGAAGAAACAAGATGAATGGCCATTGATTTTGATGATTACTTCAAAATATCCAACAAGTCTATGATCCACCGAGACTTTATTAGAGATGGTGATGGGAAATGCATTATGATAATGAATGCATGGTGATGATTTGCTCAAATCTTGGGATTGGGATTTTTTGTCATTCCTTATTGTTTGATATAACACACAGACACGATGCATCAAGGTATTGATAACCGGGATGGTGTTGTATCTAGTGTGATGGACTTTGACTCTACAAATAGATTGGATCGTTCGTGTTCACATCTTGACATACAAAAACCTCATTGGAATGTAAGTTATAAGCTTAGAATATATTGGACCAAAGCATATGCAATAGTCAACAACGTACTCCAAACAACCTTCCTACACACAACTAAGCAAGTATACACCAAGATTAATTTACAAGAATACCCACAAGCACAACAAACTAAAGATAATGATCAATGCCCCATTCCTTTCTCTCTAAATCATTTTGATAGACATCACTGAGAGGTCCTCAGAATGGGTCATTAAGATAAATAAAAAGAAAAGATCAAAGATAAACAATCAGTGTTATCTATATCTCTTGCCAGTTTAATTTGGCTAAGGTGATTTCTGACGCTGATGTCCATCGCAGGAAGGATACATCCTAGGACATGTTGATCATAGGGTTATTTTGATGTTAGGATGATGATGATATTTATGATAAGCTGTTGATACAAACTTCATTGATGCATTTAACTATGATCTAGACTTTAGATTTTGACACTAAAGTTCCCACTTCACAACTTGGTATACTTGATTTCTATTTGTTTTGCCAAAGGTGGAAGGGGATGATCGATTTATTATGGATGAAGATTTATTACGAGTGAAAGTGAGATGAGATGGGTTGTTTTGGATTGTTTAGATTATTTCAATGTTTTTGGTATTTTGAATTTTTTTTGAGGCTGTTTTTATCTTTTCAAAAGTTTATGAGAATGTTTTGGTTTTCGGTTATTTGAGGCTATTTAGGGTTTTCCAAGTTTTCCAATGTTTTTGGGTTTTATATTTTCCAGTGTTTTTGTGTTTTATGAGTTTTCAAATGTTTAAGGCTTTTTTGATATTTGAATGTTTAGGGATTTTTTGAGATATTTGAATGTTTAAGATTTTTCTGAGAGTTTCGACCAAGAACATAACCTAAAAGACCTATCCTAGGGGCCTCGGGGGCTAATCAAAGATAAGCCTTATGTATGTTATATATGTAGAGACCACGTAGTTCAACTGAGTCGACTTATTAATAGTGAGATATTAACAATTGATAGATTGTCAGTTTATTATGACAGACTCCTAAAGGACTGACCTAGGGTGTCTCAAGGGCACATCAATAATGGACTTGTGTAAGTTCAAGCTCAGAGACCCATAGTTTAACAGTGCACTACTTTTGGATTTTTGATGTTTGACCTTTTTAGGGTTTTTGATGAGATTTGGATGTTTTGGATTTTGCCTTTACACTTTTTTGAATGTTTTTGGGTTTTAGCTATACAGGATTTTGCAAATGTTTTTTTATTTTTTGATGAATGTTTTACAAATATTTTTGGGATTTTCGATGATCTTAAGATATACAAGAACCTGATATGATCCAGAATGAATTTCCCCCAGTGTGATGCAATAGACTACCTCGATATAGGTAGGACAAACCGACCTTTAGAATATGCCAAGTAGTGTTAAAGGGATTGTGATTTCACAACATCAATTTGTGATAAAGACACAAATGGGCAATGGAATAAATAAGATGAATGATGAGGTGATGGATGGAGGGTGAGGTAAAGAGTGATAGGATAAAGATCCAAAGAATAGATGGAGGTGCTTTATTTACGTGAGGCATATGTTTACTAGGTTTTCACCAAGGGGCTTGCCCAAAGTGCCACCGAAGTGGTGTTCACTAGAGGATGATTTTTTTTTTACTTTTTTAATCCTTTTTTCTATTTTTTTTCGATTTTGATCATATTTTTTTATTTATTTTTTTCTATTTTCAGGTTTTACAACCCTTTAAGACTAGGCATAAAACTTTTTGATATGCAAGTTGTTAGTTGGCTCCTACAAGGGTTCACCTTCAAGCATTGACAATTGATATGCCCCTGATCCGTAGCTTGTTGTGATGACAAAGGGACCCAACTAGTTAGGTTCGAAATTTCCTTTACTGTCCTGATCTGGTAGATTCTTTTGATTTATGTTTAAGATAAGATCCCCTACTTGGAAAGACCAACATTTGATTTTCTTGTTATAGCTTTGTTTCAGTTTGTTTTGATACACTTGCAAGTGATTGAGGGCATCAAGATGACACTCATGTAGGAATTCTAGCTCATTCAGTCGAGATACTTTGTATTCTTATTAGTGATTAGGTTCTACAGTGACACTCACAGTGATGAGAGATCAACCTGAATAGACAAAATGGCTTCTGATCCGTAGACCAAGGAGAAAGGGGTTGCACCTGTTGGTGTGTAGGTACTAGTTCAATAGGCCCAGAGAGTGGGATTTAATTGTAGATGCTAGTCACGACTAGCTTTATTGACCGTTTTCTTCAAGATTTTCAAGATGGTCTTGTTTGTAGCCTCAACTTGACCGTTTCCCTTGGGATAATACAGGGTAGAGAATTGGTGTTGGATGTTGAATCTTTGACATAGATTTTTCACATCCTGATTTTTGAAGGGTGTTCCATTGTCTAAGATAAGGGTTTTTGGAACACCATAATGACATATAAGGTAATTCAGGATAAACTTGGTAATTTGCTTCCCCGTTATGTAGGTCATTGGAATGGCTTTGACCCACTTGGAAACGTACTTAGTGGATGTTATGATAAACTTGTGGTGATTAGATGAGGTTGGAGTGATTTTTCCTATGAGGTCAAGTTCCCATATTGAAAAAGGCCAAGGTGTAATAATTGGTTGTAATTCTTGAGTTGGAGTATGAATCAAATCTCCATGTTGTTGAAACTGAACACATTTTTGCACATAATGATGAGCTTCACTTTCCATAGTTGGCCAATAGTACCCCATCCTCAACAGTTTCTTAGATAAAGTCATACCGCTAGAATGGGAACCACATATGCCATTGTGTACTTTTGTTAAAGAGGTTAAGGCTTCCTCTTGGTTAAGACATCATAGTAATGTCCCTTTGATGCTTCAGCGGTAAAGGGTATCACCTAGGATCACGAATCGAGATGCCTTGTTGACAAAGGTCTTTTGAAGGTTTGGGGTGATATTGGATGGGAGGATTCCTCTGCTAAGGTAGATAAATATGTCATGATACCATGGGGATCCAAGACCAACAATGACACACGTGAATTCATATTCAGGGATTTCAAAAGTCGGTATGAGAAGTTGTTCTAACAAGAATTCACATTGAAGGATGTTGTTTGACATGTCTAACAATAATCTGATTGTTGCCATAGCGTCTACTGCTTGGTTGTTCATACGAGGAATCTAATCAAAAGTTATTTCTATGAAAATATCTTTGAGATTCTCTACCATCTTCTTGTAAGGAGTGAGCTTGTCATCCTTGGTTTGATAGTCATCATTGACTTGGTTGATAACCAGTTGTGAGTCCCTGTAGACTTTCATCTCTTGTATCTGCCACTGAACCGCTATCCTTAGACCTATGATTAGGGCTTTGTACTCAACAATATTGTTGGCACATGAAAATGATAGCCTGTATGACTTTGGAATGTAATCACCTTGAGGGGTGATGAAAAGAATACCCACTCCTGATCCATGTTGGGTGAATGATCCATCAAAGTACATCTTCCACTGATCTGTGAGATTGACAAGGAACACTGATTCGTTAGGGAACTCATATATCAAAGGGTTCTCTACATAGATTGGTGCATATGCTAGTTGGTCTATGATTACTTGTCCTTTGATTTCCTTGTGCTACACATACTCTATGTCAAATTAAGTTAAGATCATCACCCATTTGGACATTCGCCCCGTGAGAGTGTCTTTAGATAAAAAGTATTTCAAGGGTTGATCTTTGCAATAAGTTTGATTTGACGTGACAACATGTAGTGTCTAAATTTTTGTGAAGAAAAAACTACTGCTAGGCATGCTTTTTCAATGGGTGAATAGTTCATTTCATATCCCACCAATGTCTTGTTGATGTAATAGATATCTCTTTCCTTTTTGTTTTCATCATGTTGTGCTAGAAGAGATCCTAGTGATGTTGATGTTGCTAAGATATATAAGGTCAGTGGTTTTTTTGGTATCGACAAAATTAACACTGGAGGTGTCAATAAGTAGTCCTTGATCTGCTGGAAAGCTTTATCACATTTCTCATCCCATTTGTAAGTTATTCCTTTATGGAGAAGATGTGATAAGGGATGAATTTTGTCTGATAGTTGCACTATGAACCTTCTGATGGATTGCAATCTTCCTTGTAACCTTCTCATTTGCTTACGTGTTTACAGTGGTTTCATGTCGAGGATGGATTTTACCTTTGCTGGATCAATTTCTATCCCTCTTTGTGAGATGATAAATCCAAGAAGTTTCCTTGATGTAACCCCAAAGACACACTTTTTTGGATTTAGTCATACCTTGTATTCTTCAAGCCTGTCGAAGATGGCTCCTAAGACTTGTATGTGTTCACTTCTTTTCTTTGATTTTTCCAAAATATCATCCACATAATCTCCGACCGTTTTGTAGATCATGTCATGAAAGATGAGGACCATTTCTCTTTGATAGGTTGCTCCTGTATTCTTTAATCCGACATCATGTTCCAACAATAGGTTCCCCACGGACAAGTGAGTGCAGTTCTATGTTGACCCTCCTTGGTGATCATGATCTTATTATAGCCTAATAAACCATCCATGAGTGATAGCATTTCGTGCCCAATTGTTAAGTCCATAATGAGCTCAATGTTAGGAAGAGGGAAATCATCCTTCGGGAATTCCTTATTTAAGTCTCTAAAATCCATGCATATTCTGATGCCCCTAGTGGGTTTTGAGATTGGTACCAGGTTTGAAACCCACTTAGGATAATCTATTGGTCAGATGAATCCAACATCAAGAAGCTTTTGCAACTCTAATTTCACCAAGAGTGCTATCTGAGGATGCATCTTCCTTAATTTTTGCCTGACTATCTTAGCTTCAGGATAGACTGCTAAGTGATGCACAACCACTTTTGGATTGAGCCCTGGCATATCTATGTATGACCATGCAAAGTTAGCTTGTTTCTCTTTCAAGAATGTTGCTAGGTTTTTCTGTTCTTCATCCAATAAGGATTCAACATAGAAAGTGATCTTGGGTGCTTCTCTTGTTCCCACATTGATTGGAGTGGCCTTTTCTGGTAACATTGTTGAATTCTCTGGATGCATTGCACTAAGGGGGAGATTGAATCCCCCATCCTTGGGTGCCTCAGAGAGGTTTTCACCTTCAGATGTATCCTTATTTTTTTACTATTTAGGATCAAAGAGTTCCATAGTGTGGTTTTCACTCAAAGATTTGCATGTTAGTTGCATTTCATGAATTTTGTGACTGAAGGATTCAATCATCTCCCCATAGTATGCCCCTGTGTCCAATTCTATGTCAAAACCTACTTTGTGATCTTCCCATGATAGGTTGTCGCGGAGTCCCATGAATTCTGAGATCGCTTCATCATTTTTTAGTAAATCCAGAATCAGCGGTCCTTGTTGCTCCATGCTAATGAGTTGTGGGTATACTAGGTGTATTTCAGTTGGTTGACTACTTGGAGAAAAGGATGTACTGGATATCATGAAAAGGGAGTTATTCTCAAATAAGTTAGCAACATTCAGGGGGAAGTCATCTAAGGTTGTATCACGCAATGTAGGTAACCAAGAGGAATCCTTGTCTCGTTTAGCGGGAGTACCTTTGCCAATAAGGGTAATATTACTAGTAGTATAACCTAGGCCAAGATTCTTTAATTTTTACTCAGGAACGATAGGTTCTAGCAAGCCATTTTCATTCTATCCTATCTTCTCATTCTTGTTATAACCTAATCCCTTCATTAGCTGCAAGCCTTTATCTCCATCATCCATGGGAATGATAGGGATAGGTCGTTCATCCTGATAGAGGAATTTAGAGACATCCTCCTCATTGATATCTTTTTGATTTAGAACCCCCCACTTGGTGAAGGTAGTAGCTACCATATTGATTGTTTCGGGGCTCTTTGGTGCTAGATGTGGGTTTCTCATGGGATTGAGGAGAAAGAGGTAGTTCTCCTAAGAGAAAGGTATCCTTCATTAGCTTATAGTTCCCACAACCATCATCTTGAATTGCTGCTTTGATGTCAGGAATGTTCCCAACAATGGGTGTTTTTGTTGCTGAGGTAGATGCAAGGGATGAAGGGTCAAGAAATGAGGTAGATGGTGTGGGCCCTTCATCATTCTTGGGTATTTGGGGTATCTTATAGAACCTGACCCAATATTCTTGTAGTAGTAAAAGGGCTCAGGATCTCCATGGATGGTAATTTCTTTGCCCTCAAAAGGAAACTTTACACATTGATGATAGGTCGAGGCTACAAATTTTAAGGCATGGATCCATGGTCGACCAAGTAAGATGTTATAGGGAAGATCAAGGTCTAACACTTGGCATGTAGTTTCTGCAATGAGAGGTTCTACTTGGATGGGAAGCACAATGATGCCTTGTGATACGTGTTCTTGGTCGTCATATGCTTTGAAGGTGGTAATATTTTCTTTCTCAATAGTATCCTCTAAATAGCCCAAATTTTTTATCAACTTAAGGGTACAAATATTTAGACCAACACCTCCATCCACTAAGACTCTTTTGACCTTGTTTTTATGAATGATAACCTCAAGGTGTAAAGCATAGTTATGAGATGGTTGTGATGGTAGGTATTGTTCTGAGAAGGTGAGAAGGTGATTAGTGATATGCCCCACCATAGCTTGAAATTGATCGGTGTCAATATCCTTAGGGATGGATGACTGTAATAAAGCTTTCTCTAAGATTTCCCTATGTGCAGGGGATAGTCTTAATAGATCTAAGATTCATATCTATGTGAGGGTCTTCTTAAGCTGGTCTAGGAGATTATACTTGTTGGGATTTGATGTTGGAAAAGTAGGTTGTGCCCTCAATTGAGATGAGACTCCTTGGACGATAATTTCTCCATGTCGTATGGTGACTCCACACTCTGCACTAGATCCTTTGATGGTGATGACAGTGATGACACTATCACAAGAAGCAAAAATGTTGGAATAGGTATGTTGCATGTTTGTGTAATCCTTATCTTTTCCATTGTTGTTCCCTTTGTTATGATCTAACATAGGGTTCTTGTATATCTTAAGATCCTGATTCCCAATTGGTATTTCAATAGATATGGTGTCGTTCTCTATGAGGTCTTGGATGATATTCTTGAGTCTCATGCACTTTGTTGTTTTGTGCCCTTTGATTTTGTGGAAATCACAGAGATCATTCTCGTTGTACCAGGATGGCTTTTGTTGGGATTCTTGGTAGTTTTCAAAGTTGGGAAGTGTTATCAAGTTTGACTCTATCAACTTATTCATGATGGTTTCGATGGGTTCTAATAACTATGTGTACTTGTGTTTAGGATAGTTGTTCTTGTTGGTAGTTTGTCTCTATTGCATGTTAGTATTGTTGATCTGATTGTTCTGAGAAGGTGTTGTTTGTTGCACTATTGGTTGAATGTTAGCAAATTGATTGTTGTTTGGACTAGGAGTACTTAGGACTACCTTAGCATCTACCACACCTTCATTTGTCACATTTTTGTTCTTAACCCTGACACAAGGCTTGTCATTTGAACTAGTTGATGGGAAATTGTAAGCTTGAGTATTTCCCTGTGAGATTAGAGAGTGTTTGATGTTAAGGGCTCTAGGGACAAGCTCATCATAAGATGTGATGCATTGTATTTTCAAGTGAAAAGATAGATCAAGGTCTAAATTTTCTATGATGATTCCCACTTATTGTTCATCGGGAAGAGGCCAATTGCTTTTACTAGCTCTTTGTCTCCAACGTTGCAAGAAATTGGTGAAAGATTCTCCTTTGGTTTGTTTGAGAGTGTACAACTCTTTTAGACTAACATCCATGTCGAGATTAAAGGAGAAGTGATCGATGAACTTATTAGTGATTTCTTGAAAAGTTTTGATATCGGCAAGTAGATGAGAAAACCAATCCATGGCAAGACCTGTTAAACTTCGAAGGAAGAGGCTAACTAAATAAGAATCATTGTAGGCCACCTCCATACACATGACGTTAAATTATTTGACATGGTCCATAGGACTCCCTCTCCCTTTGTATTTATCGAATTTGGGGATTTCAAATTAGGGAGGGAATGGTACAATTGCAATGTTTCAGTCGAATGGATAAGGACATAGCTTTTGTGTATGGGGCTTCTTTGTCTTGCTCATTCGAAGATCCTACATTTCTTGGGAGAGCACCTTGAATTGTGATGCTAGATCGTCTTGCGGGTTTGGTGGAGGAAAATATGGTGAGGTGACAAATGAGCTGCATATGGGATTTTGATATGATGGTGTGTTGTATGGGGTGTATGGTGGTGTAATATTCTATGAAGGTGATTGAGGTGTTGATGTATATGTTCCTAACATGTTTGTATTGATGATGTTCTATTGAGGATTATAGTAGGAATTTTTTTGTTGTTGTTGTTGTTGTTGATGTTGGGCATACTGCTGAGCTAGTAAGGCTTGTTTTTGTTGTTCCACTGTTTGTTGTTGTTGTTGCACCGCGAGGGCTTGTTGTTGGGCTTGATGTTGTTGTTGTACTACTAAGGATGCTTGATAGGATTTTTTTTGTTGTTGTGCTAAGGCTGCTTGTTGTTGTTTCTATTGTTTTTGTTGTTGTTGTTGTTTTGCTTGATGTGTCGCTAAGGCTTCTTGTTGTTGTTGTTGGGGTTCTGCTTGTTGTTGTTGTTATGATTATTGTGCTACCAAGGCTACTTCTTGTTTTTGTTGTTGTTGGTGTACTACTAAGGCTGCTTCTTGTTGTTGTGTTGCTTTTTGTTGTTGTTGGATGACTTGTTGATAAGCCTGTTGTTCTTTCTGTAAGGCTAAGGCATGAGGTTGTAATGTAGGATCAGTTGGTTGTTGGGATACTTGTTATGGATTGTGGGTGTTGATGTTTTGGATGGGTGGTGAGTTGGTGATGATAGGTTGGGAGTTCCCTTGGTTTAGAATTCCTTGTAAGATGGTTGATTGAGTTGGAGGAATGTAATTTTGAGGTCCATTTGATTCTGCATAGTGAGGGGGACCATGGGGAAAGATGAGGATGGTTTCATTAGATTTTTCAATAGTAATGACATACTAGGACCTTGAGTCCATTGATTGAAAAGGTTCCCTTGTCCAATGTCTTGAGGATTTATGTGTGTTAGAGATGTATACAAGGTATTACTTGTGTTGATGGGATTCGTGACCAAGGGATTGCTTTTAGATGGGTTGATAATGGATGGGTTGGATGTGTTTTGTGACACCAATGGTATAGATGACCTAATGGGATGATTGGATAAAGATAACCCTATTTGTGTTAAGGGTTTATTTTGCATTATGGTTTTTACATGCCCTTGTGTGTTGTTTTGAGATACTTGGTCCATACTACTTTACGTGATGGTGGGAACACTTGTGGTACTCATGGGTATGGATGAATAGGGGTGTCCTCAATATGTTGAGGTTATGGTGAAGTAATGAAGGTCAAGGGGTTTATATGGCTATTTGGGATCTTCGAGAATGGGAGGAGCACCAAAGGTAGGTGTCCAAGTGGTGGTAGGAGGTGGGGGATTGGTATCAAGGGTACCACAAGTGTGCCACTTTTGAATGAAAGAGTTAGACCAAAGTCCTTGGCAAGACTAGTTGCAAGACTAGGAGTGGATGTTTGATTTATCCTTGATGGTGGAGTTGTGAAGCCTTGTGCCAAATTTTGTGCAACAAATGATGGGGAAATTGGAGCTATGTTTTCAAAGGCTTGATGTTCCATGATTTTATCCCTAGTAAGCTCAAAGGAATTATTTGTGATGTCTTCAATCTCATATGTTCCTGACGAAGATGATGGTTGTTGTGATGGGGTAAATTGACTTCTTGGATCAAATTCTAGAGGATTTGGATCACTTGAGGTAAATGTGATGTTGGTTTTCTCCATGGTTCTCTTGTATTATGATCTTGTCTTTACTATAAATTTTGGGTCACTTCTGGGAGAGTTGTGTTGAGATTTGAAATGTTTAAACTCTCTAGTTGACTCAAATTTAGGTAGAAGGGACGTTCTAGTTCATTTTGGAGCAATGGTGATAATGAGAGATGAAAAAGGTGAATGATGTGGGAAGTGATCTTTGCAAACGTTTTGGGGCAACACTTTTGACTCGAGCTTGATGCTTTGATGTTAGGATAAAGGATGTTTATGAACTTGAGAATCTTTAGGGTAGACTCATGATCTTCAAGATAAACTAGTTCAAGGATGATAACTAACTTAGCTAGGTGCATGGAAAAGGATACATTTCACATACAAAGTAGCTAAGTTAGGGTTTGGGTTGATAGATGTTTATGTCAAAGAGTGTTGGTGTGTTTGAAAGTTTTGCAAAGTTTGGTGAAGTGAAGAATGAAATTTGATGAATTTGTGGATGAAATTTTTGACCCAATATTGAATTAAAGTGAACCTTTATTTGATAAGACCAAGGTAGTGAGAAACATTCTAGACCTCTAAAGATTTCAAATCCTAAAGACCCAATTTTTTAGATAGGTTGATTATAATGAAAAATACCTAGAGTTTCACCCATAAAGAACACATACATGTCTGGATGTTTCCTTAGTGCACGTTCATAAAAGTTTACCAACAATTTGTTTCTATTTTGGTATAGTGCTGAAATGCGGTTTTTGATTGCTTTTGAACTAAGGTGCCTAAGTTTGCAATGATGATTGATAGAACTTATCTTGGGGATTTTGATTTTGCATGAGATCATTTAAAGAATTCTAACACAAAGGAAGAAAAGAAGATATTTATTACCATGCGGGGGTGGTAATATAGGCCTTCTGGCCAAAATATCATCTCTTTGTTCTTCTTTATCTAAAATGTTTGCAATAATTCTCCACTGATTAGATGTTTCCTTGGTTCCAAAAGTGAAGCTTTTGAAACTGATAATGATATATGTTTGTTCTCCCTCAATCAAATCAAAGTTTGATTGAATGATATCACCTATAAGGTTGGGTTGTTGAACGGGAGCGATCGATCTCCAAATGGTCATGTGGGGTTCAGATTGTCATGTTATCTTTCTTAAGTGAATTTATTTTACCACAAACACTTATCTTGATAAAGTTTTCAAACTAGAATGTTTATGTCCAAAACATCATAACTTTCACAACGTCCATTTTGTGAGAATCATGAGGTTGAAGCCATAATTTCCTATCTTTTCTTTGGAAAATATAGATTGAGATATAAGTCAAGATATTTAGAAATCTATAAGGATAGAAATCCTTAGGACAAGCATTGATATCAAGGCTATTTCAAAAGGTATCCATATTTAGGCCAAAGTGTTTGAAATTCTGAAGAAGATCGTGAATGTTTGTTTTCAATGTTTTAGATACAAGTAAGGTATTAAACTAACTCACAATCATTTAAAATCCTAGGTTGAAATGGCCATACTTGTCGAGTCCCCACTCGCATTTCTCCAAACACTAAGACATTGCAAACAGTTAGAGATTTGGCAACACTGGCTCCCCTCCATGATACACACTTCTTGGGACCACCAAATCTCAAAATCTTGAAGATCCTAAGATCCTAAGGATTTTTATATTTCAACAATGAATAGTACAAATGTGGGCCGGCTTTAAAATGACCGTTCTTGCACCAAGAAGTATTAAGGACTTTGGATTCTAAACAATGGTTCGTAATAAGGGCTTTCATTCAAAGTGGTCATACACGTGGCAAGATTAGCTCAAGATTATGGAGAATCAAGAGGCCTCCCAGTCCCTTCCTAAGAGGAGATTTTGACGTACCACACGGGTACTATGGGTGACACTTGTCGGTATGACACATTCACACTTGTTGTTTATGACTTTAGTCACACACACATTTTTATATAGCGACTTGGAAGAGATTGGCTTTAGCTCATTCTCACTTGGGTCATTCCCTCCTTTTGAAGTGGGGAGGTAGGCCCTCTAAATATAAACAATAGCAAGGAAGTATGTTTGTAGTTCAATCATCCTAGTTTGCATGAAACAAGGAGAGAACACACACCACACTTTTTCCCTACACTAGCAAGGGGTTCATTTTTAATCCAAATTGAAAGATGCAGGTGATTACAAAAGTGTTAGGAATGTTTCTATTTCTCAAGATCGTCAAGTGGCGTGAGAGAATTTCATACACATTCAATAACACAATTCTAAATCAAAACATATCAAATACTCATTAATTTTAACCCCTAAAGCTAAGATGAATTCATTTTATGCACCAAATGAAATGTTAAGTTGCCTTGTTCAATTTTAAAACCCAAAAGACAATGATGAGATGAGGGTTCAATTTTACTCCCGTTTGAGCGTTCGTTTTAAACCCAAATGAAATTTAGCGAGGTCCTATAATGTAAAGTAAAAATTATAAGAAATTGGGTTATAATTGCCCCAAAGCATCAAATGTTTGTTACAATTTCATAAAATATTAAGATGAGAATGCTTCTTCACTTTAGCTTCGTGTCATCCAATCCTACAAAACCACACTAGTCTAAAAACCAGAACAACGCTAGAGGCATGTTAGTACTCTAATGACTCGAAAAAATCAAAACACATGCACTAAAAAATGATCGTTAAAATTCTTACCAAAGTTGGGTGTCATTATTCAAAATAACGTCGCTTTGGTGAACAAGGGCATCACTCTAGTGAAATTGGGTGTCGCTCTGTAGTGAAAACAAAGAGCATGATAGCATCACTATTTGGTCGGGCGTCGTCGTTTGCAAATCTTCAATACCTCTATAAAGTGTTAGCATGGATATTTGATTACTCGACATTGGTGTATTTAATAGGCATCATTGTTTGAAATGACGATCTAACGTCACTATATGGCAACACCCTGCAAAGGCATCACTGAAATTGAGTTGGGCATCACTCTTTCCTACAAAAGTTAAAACAAATAGAACTCGAGCTAGAAATTGATAAAATTTGATTGGTTTACCCTCCTTCTAGCGCCAAAATGTCAATCAAGGATATTAGTATGGGCCGATTACACTTGATCCATGAAGAATCAAAGCATAATGAAGCCACTAATACTCAATCTTAAACAAGATCATTCAAATGAAAGTTAAAATAAACATTTATTGCAACTTAAACATTATAAAATACGAAAGCGTTAAAATGCCTACTCTAATCCATCTGAAACTTATCCCATTTTGGAATTGGTGTCGTGTTGATGTGGAACAACGACCCTTTCCCAATCTCGTGATCGGTGAGCTTGCTTCAATCAATTCTATTGAAGAGAATCGATGAAACCATTGTGATATGTGGATGAAAACATGATTTATGCTAAAATGAGTATGATGCAAGAGTTAATCTACCATGATTTTATGCTAAAAGATGATGATATGCAATTGCTAAACTGATATAAATGAAATTTAAACTAAAAAGATTCAAACCCTAGTTCTCTAATTAGCTAAATGGATGCATTATGGAAGTCATTAATGGAAGCTAAGCTATTCTGCAGCTAATTTAAACTAAAATATGCTAAATGTATGCAAAGTATGAGTGTGAGTGTGAGTGATTTCAACAACATAAGTTTGATGTTGAGAGATGGATCCATTTGTCTCCAAATAGTGACCTATTTATAGGAAAGTAAATGAAAAATGTTGGGTTGAGATTGAAAAGGCTAATCAATGGTCAAGGCTGAAGGAAATTAGAGGCATGGATCATGGATTGTCATCAATGGGTGAGAATGCAAGATGAGATTTAATCAAGGTTTCTCATTCCTTCCAAACAAGCACACTTTTGACCTGTACAAGAGGTCACAAGTTAACTTGCCCAAAAAGTTACAAGGTAACTTGCACTTGAAGCTAAGTGAGAATACTCCCTTTCTTAAATGATTAGAGGAGAAAGAATATTCTTTGGAATATTCATGGGTGAGGAAAAATGATATTTTGCTAGTTAAAACAAAGTTTAATTGTGCAAAAGGGGAGGGAATATTCCCTTATAAGTGGGAGGAATTGGATTAATTAGATAATTGCTAATTAAACAAGGTTTAATCATGCAATTAGGGGAATTAGAAGAATAAAGTGATATTCATTAAATTGAACGATTTAATGAATGAGAAAAAGGTGAAATGGTATTTAATTAAATAACTTAGGGTTATTTAATTAAATGGGAAGACAAGGAATTAAATTAAATACTTTGATTTATTTAATTAATTGGATGAAATGTTAGTGTGAAAAGGGGCGAATTAACTCAATTTGATGAATTAGGTTAATAGATGCAAATGATGCAATTAATTAAATAGCTAAGCTAATTTAATTAATTAAGTGAAAATAGGATGGTTTTTAAGAGGAAATGATGTCTATATAGCTGATTCGAGTGCATGATATCATTCAGGACATTTTTCAGTGTCTACAGTTGACAAATGGTTCTTCTGGAATAATTAATGCTTGTTATGTAAAAGAAAGAAAATATTTTATACAAATATTCTTGATGTGTAATTCACCATGTTGGAATATCTTATTTATTCATCATGATTATGAATTTATATGATAATACATATTGCATGTAAATGTGTCTGGTGTTACAACTAGTTTGTAAAGATGAGTGACAATCTAGGGAGATACTGGAATAAAGTCATAAGATAAATTTAATGTAAGAATTTTTCACTTATAAACTTGTTATTACATAGAAGGAAATCCAATCAAAGTGAACCCAAAATATAATAGTGTAGGCATATAGTTTTCACCATTACATAGTTTAATAAACATATAGCAATTGCACTTTTAGTGTGTAATGGGTATGCCAAAGAGGCCTTAAAGGTGAATTATGCGATCCTTAGCCAAATTATGAGTTTCCCTAAGTGTAGCTCCCCATGAACACATGTCATCTTTGGATTGTTTGTACAAAATGACTTATAAAAAATTGTTTTATTTTTATCTCAATTTCTCCTTATATCTCTTATCTATATCTCTTTTTCCCTATTCATCGAGCTCTATCAATCTCCCTCTCTCTATCTCTCTCTTCATATTTATCTCTCTCTACCTCTCTCTCTCTTTATATATATCTATCTCTCTCCACCTCTTTATCTCTCTACCTCTCTATCCCTTTGTTTGTCTCTCTCTCCTCTCTCTTTGTATCTCTCTCTCTCTCTCTATCTCTTCACCACCTTAAAATACTTCTTAGAAACAACTTATAGTTGTACAAAAATTGATTGAATAAATTCATATGTTTCACATTGTTAAAAGGAGCAATTCTAGAATTTTTTCAGACATAAATTAAATACTATTTTAACAGTAGGTCTATAGAGGTTGTTGTAAAATTGAGAAGTCAATATTTTTTTGTTCTTCATGGTTTAGCTATGAATAGATGCATAATTGTTGAAAACATGAGAATTTACTGAAGAACTTATAATAATGATTATGAAGTTTCACATGATTGTACTGTAGTATTATATATTAGCCATGGGATAGTTCATCATTAGCACTATATAGTACATTATCAACATATTTTGAAATAGTTTGTACAACTCATTGCTAGCACTATGTTCTATAAGTTTATACTACTTCTTATCAACATTATGTTTTGAATGTTATGATGTTCCTTCTAGTACTATGTTTTGCAATATATTTTGTTCAATATTAGCGCTAAAGTTTTACACTATGTCATGAACTTTTACTTCCATTATTAGCATTTAATTTGGAAATTTTACACTTATGACCAACAATCTTATGTAAGACTTGGTTAGTTTATAGTCTAAACTTATCAGATAAGGCATATATAATACATAATTGTTGTTGATTCCTTATTAAATTGCAAGAGGGAATAATACACTTGAATGCAACCTTATTTTATTGGAAAATGGAAGTGTCATTGATAATTAATAAGAATGGTTAATCTAGTTCCATAACTAATTATAACCTTGAAACTAAAAGAGATAATGCAATGAAAAGTCTTTAAGTCTCTAGTCTCTTGGATAAATGATAACCATAAGTATATATACTCTCAAAAACATTGTAAGGGTGCTAAGTGACTATCGGGTTGGACCCGAGGGATTGAATAGTAAATAATGAATGCTTTGACCAAAGAAGCTAATTTAAATAATTATAGATTGAATTAAATTGAGTCACTACATGGGTAAAGCGACATATGCATAAATATTTGTTCTTAGGGAATTAATAGGTTGCATGTGTCAATTATTCTATGGTTGCATAAATTTTGCACATGTTGGCCAAAAATTGCTAGACTCCCCATGATGGGTTGGTTGCTCTCATGGAATAGCACAAGGAATCCTACGACTTTATGGCGGGGAGAAATTCATTCCAGTGATGCTCTTTCTCTCTTTCTCTCTTATTTTTTAGATTACGAAGAAGGAACGAAAGAGGTTTGGTTTACATTGTTATGTTTAAAACTATAATCTTACTGTTTAAGGAGTAGATGACTCTTATTTCAACTTAAATTGTCCCTTACTATATTATAGTTCTCTAATTGTTATGAAATATTTGGCTACTATGAATAGAATGTTTCATATGTTATCTTGAATAGTTCGTCTAGAATATTCAATGATTGTTATGTAAAATAAAGAAAAAAGCTTTATGCAACTCTTCTTGATTTGTAATTAACTGTTGGAATATATATTCTTTATTCATTATGATTGTGAATTAATATGATGATACATGTTATATGTAAATGTGCTTGGTGTTACAACTAGTTTGTAAAGATGAGTGACAATAAGGACATACTAGAATTAAGTCATATGCTAAATTTAATGCAAGAATTTTCCACTTATGGACTTGTTTTACATAAAAGACAATCCAATAAAAGTGAATCATACAATTTTCACTATTACGTAGTTTAATACACATATAAATAGAAATCACACTTTAGTGTACAATGGGTATGCTAAAGAGGTCTTAAAGGTGAATTATGAGGTCCTTAACCAAATGACATGTTTCCCTAAGTGTAGCTAGATCCATGAACACATGTCATCTTTGGATTGTTGGTACAAAATGACTAATAAAAAATTATTTATTTTTTATCTCAATTTCCCCTTATCTCTCTCTCTCTCTCTATATATATATATATACACATATAATATTTCCCCCTCTTTATTTCTCTCTCTCTACATCTTTATGAACTTTTTTTTATCTCTTCCATCTAATTTCTCTATCCCTCTTTCGCTCTATATCTCTTCTCTCTCTCTCTCTCTCTATATATATATATATATATATCTTCCTCTCTTTGTCTCTCTCTATCTTCCTCTTTCTCCTCTACTCTATCTCTCTTTAAATCTCTTTCCCTCCTTCCTTCCTCTCCCTTTATACCCCCCCCCTCTTTCTCACCCTCCCCCTGACCCTTTTTCTCTCTTCCTTTCTCTGTATTTGTCACTCTCTTTCCCCTCTATCTTTTTGTCTCACTATACCAACACTCTCTTTTCTCCACTCAAGAGGAATGATCTATTTGCTTCCATTGTCCTCTTTGCTTGAAGGTTCGGGACATTCAATTACTCAAGTTGCACTTATAAATAGTTAATATGAAGTTTTGTCCACCTTGATCAAGTGATTATTTTTCTTTGCTAATAAATATTTTTTCTATCATACATGTAAGGGTTGTTAAACACAAAGTTCCAGCCACATCCAAAGGAAAAATAGTGTTGGATCTCTCTAATACAAAAGTGTCGTTTGTGTCAAAATGTTGTGTTCAAATTATGTTAGAGCATAGGTTATGTTATTGTTTTTTTATTATGTTTGTGTTAGTTTCTTCTGAGAAGTTGGCTTTATAAACCTATAGGTGAAATAGTAAAATCTATCTACTTGCATATATGAATAAATAATGTTATGACTTGTGTACATTTCTAATGTGATTTTTGAAAATTTGAGGTTTCCTAATTCAACAAGTATTAAAAGCATGGAAAGGTAATGGAGTTGATTGAAGAGATACATTGTGATCTTAGGGATTATGTTGGTTTTGTTTTACTTAAGTGTCTTTTTTTGGATTTATCCTCTTCAAAGTTGAAGATCTTCACTTTATTTATGCAACAAAAAAAAAATGAAAAATTTGAATATTATATTACTATTAATTTTTCTTTAAGAAAAATCACTATTCATTATTTTGATAATTTATATGTTACTTTTAATGATTTCGTTTATATATATTAATATATACTTTAAAATTTAGATATCTTCATATTTAAAAATTAATAAATTTGTTCACCTCTTAAATATAAATAAATTTTCCAAGTCTCTATCTAAAGAATAAAAGAATTTTAAACAACAAAATAGTGACTAAAATATCTGTATACTTAAGATAAAATGATAGATAGTTTGAAAAAATCACATAATGCGTGGGGAGAATTTTAGCCGTTGGAGAAGTCCGCAGGGGTTTGTGGCCCTTTATCAAATTCAACACCGTTTTCAGATTGTATTCCGTGGAAACCGCGGTTACGTGAAGTGCAAGTAAAGCCAAAAATGCAAAAGTAACGGTCAAAATGCTTCTGTTTGGGTAGACATTCTCGACGCTGGACTATGCACAATATTATATAGCGCATGTTAGAGCTCAACTAAAACTGGTTGCATCTCATTCATGATGTGTACCGAGCAGAGTTTTTCCATTCCCACCATAACAGCAAGGGAATTCTACGAAAGGTTTTCTGTACGTTCTCTGAAAGTCCCACAGAAAGATTTCTTCGTCGCCTCGCCAAAATTTGAAGAGATGAATACGGGAAACAAGCAACTGTCAGCACAAGAGGGGAAAGACAAGAAAGGAGGCGGTGGGAGAAATTCTTTGATTGATTTCTTACGCATGGAAGACATTGAGTTACAGAAAGAGAAGCCCGTAATCACAGATAGATCAACTGACGCTTCGCCGTGCAGGAAGGGAAATGCAAAGAGGGAAAGTATGGGGGGAGATAGGAAAGCAGAGGAGGAGGAGGAGGAGGAGGAGGAGAGAAAGGGTATGGGGTGGCCCATGGCCATTATGAAAGATCATCTTCTACAAATTGTTTGGTACCCAGAGCTTGACACCATACCAGAAGTGCCCTCTCCATTACAGACCTAATCTTGAACCCCCCTCAAACTTCTTTTCGATCATAGGTTCTCTCTTGGATGGGATTGCTCCATTGCTGCACCACGAGTCTGTAACAAAGGTTTTAGATTGTAATAAAGTAGGGATGATAACCAAGATTTTAGATTGTAATGATAAGTAGGGATGAGAACTTCAAGTACAGTATTGTTTGTGGATTAGATTGTGTGAGTGTTTTTTCATTGTTCATTTCTTGCTTGGAAATTCATGTGATCAGAGCTCCATGTCATTAAGATACTTTTATTTATGATTAGATAAATATTCATTTATGCTTTTAGCATATTCATGGCCAAGCAGTATTCAGAATTAACCTCATAAATGATTATTCTATTATTTTTATGGAAATGTTCACTAAAAAGAGTGCAAAAAGTTTATTATGGTGAAAGTCGATATCTTGTAATTAAACATAATAATTTTGGGGCAATTTTTATCTAATTTTTTTATATGTTAAGTATATAAGTATTATAATTTACGTTGAAAGTTGGTATGTAATTTGAATGTTTATTTTTAAGAATTGGTCTTGATTCCAATAGTTTTATCCATCTTAGATTCAAGTTCAAAGTTTATAAGTTACAAAAGTGTCCTAGGTTAATTGCATAATTAGAGGAAATAAATTCATTTTTTACTTTCAAATTCAAATTTAGGACTGTCCTAACCCTTCTAACTAGTCATTATGTGCTAACTCGAAGGATGAAATGTTTTTACTTACCACCTTTGAAGTTTGTTTAAGGACTAACCCTAGATCATTTTAAGAGCATTCAATTTGGATCTAATAAGAATATACAAGATAGATCCATTCACATAATTAGAGCATTTCTATTGCATTACCTACTTGCATCATCACCTAGGACATCTTATGTATGCTTTCCTATTGTCTTCTATCATTTTCAAAAGCTATAAGACTTAATATCATAGGTTTTGACCAAGGAGAGAAATATTCCCTATCATTAGTAAACTTTTGACCACACAAAACCAAGTTTTTACACTAAAGAAGATATAATTATCAAGGAAAATTGAAATGAACATTAAAAACATTGCAAAGATTGGATTTGCACAAGGAGATTATATCCACACTTTTGTAGGTTAGCTTCACAATTGTGCAATCAATACCATGATTGCATAAATGACTCGTAATGAAAGACAACGAGTTTTTAGATATCAAGGAACTCATCTAGTAATTCATGATTTGCTACATATTAATGAATCACTTATACCCCTCTATCAAAACATATCTATATTACATTTTCAACTAAGTATCATTATAAATTATTTATATAATTTATTACTATTAATTTATATGCTTAATATCTAAGGTGGTTAGAGACACCAACTATTTTAGTCCTTGGATAATTATTTGATTATTATATCCATTTTTTTTATTTGCCCTAAGAACTTTATTATACAAAAGAAATTTTCACTCTCCATTTCATTTCGGTGAACCCCTCATCTCTTACACCCTTTTAGTGTTTTGTCTTGTTTTATTTTTTAATTATCCAAATAAATAATTGAGTTATATTTCGAAGATACATATTCATAAACTAGATTTATCAATGATTCAATTGCTAAGGTTTTCTTCTATCAAGAGCTAGGAAAAACCCTAATCTATCTTTGTTTGATGAAGTGTTTGAATACACCCTTATATGGATTCTCGTTGTATATCTTAGAGATCCCCATTGAGGCTAATTATAATAAGAAATCTAATTTTTTTCATGATACACATGTGAATAAACAAGATATTTATCTCACCATATAATTATTTTTGGAAGAGATTGTTAATGCTACTTCTAAACATAGTTAGTTGCATATCTTCATAATTTATCGATCAATACACCCTTTGGTGTAGAGATTTTTCATGGAATTGGTATTGTGATGGAATCCTGTAACTATTTGTATGGTGATCATACCCCTTACCTTCCCGCTCTTTTTCTATTGAGCATTCATATTCTCATCCTAAGGTAGATCTCGTCAAAGTGCTTACTTCCCATGTTAACATTTCTAGTGTCATCCCTAGTTCTCAAATTTATTCTTCTAGTCTCTTCACTATCACTCCTTCCACTAATTTTCCACATATACCTCTTATCCAACTAGTTCCATCCATTTCTCTCATGTTGCTAGTGTCATCCCTTCTTCTCACCTTACTAGCACTACACCTTTCTCATTATCATAGAGTATTTTTTTTCATCCTCAAGTAGTACCATATCTTTATTTCTTACTTCTCGTATCCTTTATACTCCTTATATACTATCATTCATGCTATCAAACTACAACCAACATCCCCACCTCCACCCTTAATGCACTTTTACAAAATTTGGATAGAGTTAAAAAGAAAGTTAATTTTATGCCTAGTCAATATGATGCTATTACTTATTCCTTGGCACACTACATGCCTCTTAAATTTGAAATTGTGACCTATCGAGTACCTATTAGTTTTATGGCACATCACTTTGAATTTTACCATGTGGTAAAGATGACCTTAATAATTATTCCCAAGCATCTAGTGCGGCATACTTAGAATACGTTTATGATAAAATATTTTGGTTGTTATTTCATAACACTCTTAGATACTATGTTATTCAATGGTTCTATTCTTTAGTTCCCGACTTTATCTATTCCTTTGATCAACTAGTAATAACTTTCTTTAACAATTTTCAAGTGTATATATCTAAAAGCTATTATTTTATAAATACTTGAGTTTAATTAAGGTTGCAATTAACATATCAATGATTATGTCATTCATTTTTAATCTATGTATGTTAAAATAAAACATCATCTACCCTAATTAGTGCACAACCATAAAAGCCTCTGGAAACATTATGTGCACCATGATAGTCAACACTTTTGTGCTCTCCTTTATAGTAATTATCTAAAACAAGGTAAACAAATCTAGACTAAAATCATAAACAAATAGAGCTCGAATCTAATCAACCAAATATTGATATGTGATCAAACCATCAAATATAACATGGAGAAACATGGACCAACAAATTAAAATCAACAATAAAATATAACATCAAATATACATAGAAACCCTACAGAGAGATCAACTCCACCACAAAAAAGATATTAATCTCAAGAAAACAAATACATAAATAGAATCTACTCAATCTTCTTAAATCTAATAGAATTTCAATATCATAATTATAGTTCATATATCAATAATATCATCAAATACCTATCTCATACACTTGACAGATAGAGCTCATGAAACAAGAAAACCAATGATCTTGATAAACTTGTGGCCACCAAAATGATGGTCCAATAGAAAAAACCCATGCCTTAAAGTATATGTTGATTCATGCACTTAAGATGGAATCTAATTAAATAAGGAACCTTTGACTCCATAAGTCCTGAGAGGAGCCATTATCAATACCGATGCTCCATGATGAGCATGACAACTAACAATCACCCCAAAAGCTATGATAAATAATATCAACTATTGGAAAATTAGCTCCCTATTCCTCAACAATAGAAGGGAGTTGCATTCAAGAGTGATGACTATAACTCATATTGTTGAAATTTTTCTATAACCTCATGTTATTTAATACCATTAAAATAATGTTCCAAGTACCCAGGAGAACAAAAATAATAGAATAATATCTCAACCCCTCATGGGTATCTAAGTACCCTATTCCAAGAATATTGGAGAATGTATACTTTATACACAAGAATATTGTTGTGATGTCAACACTTGGTGAGATTATTGTATTGGTTGTATTGTTGGCATTGGTTTTCTTTGATGTCAACACTTGGTGTGTCTATTGGCATTGGTTGTCAACACTTGGGAGATTGTTGCACATGTTTATGAGATTGTTGTTTGACATTGATTGTCATTGGTGTTGTTGCCATTAGTTTCTATAGTTATATGTTGTTGATAATCTATGATGATAATTTCATGGTTGGATGTCATGCCTTGTTTTATGTCAAGTAAAGATGTATTGAGTATAGTTGTTGATGTTATCATGATGATATATTAAAATGAGGATTAAAAGCATTAAGATGAGGATTATAAATAATGATGATGGTGGAGAGTTGTTGCAGATGGTCTCCAGTATGTTGTATGCTCTCTTCTATTGTTCTTGAGGAAGTATGCATTGTTGCAAGAAAGTTCTATTTTTCACAAGTTGGTGAAAGGCTATGTTTTAGGAAGATGCTTTGAAGGCTGTTTGGGAGAATGCTCTGCATTCCTTTGTTGTTGAATATATCATCTTGCGGTTTGGGATTTAGTGTTTGTGTTCTATGGATATTGCACTCCTATCTTCTCAAGTCACCAGTTTTGTTGAGGAGGTTTCTGCTATTTACAATGTGTTCCAACAGTTTTGTTGGTTGTCTAGATTGGTCCAAAAAATGCTCCACATTTCTTCACATTGATGTTCCTACTCCTATGGCCTTGGTGGACATGCTCTTAGTTCTTGTGCAATGTCTTAGTTCAGTTTTCATGTGATGGTGTGTATCACAAGTTGGTTTACTAATATTATATCTCAGGATTGTGTATTTTGTGCTTCTGGGATGAAGTATTTTTCTTTTGTTTGGTTTGTGGTGGTTGTATGTGGCATGAAAATGTGAAATAAGTTTATGGAAATGTTTTTGGATGTTCATAGAACATCTCTTCGTGGTTTGCGCGTTAATGATTGATCTCTTTGGTGTCACATATTGTGTTGAGTTGGTTTGTTGGGAAATTTATGGATATCTGGCCAATAGGGCTTTTTATCTCGCTTGTTCTATGTGCTTGGGGGTATGTGCTAGAATTTGAGGTTGCATTAAATTGGATTTAGGTCTTGAACTATCTTGTTGAGAACCACATTTAGTAAATTAAGTTGTAGGTGTGTTTTGGGGTCGACTAGTTATGTGCTACATGTTTCCTTGTTGCTAACTTGAGTTTATGTGAGTTATTGTGTGTGTGATTTTGGATCACATTGGAAGAATTAGTAAGGTTATTTTTGGTCATATTTATCTTTTGGATAGGACCGCATTATGTTTTTATGGATGACTAGTTGAAATCATTGTTTATATTCTTTCTGGTCAACCTAATTGATGTTTTGAGATCTTGTGGAGGATATAAATGCAAGAAAATTTTAGTTGCAAGATGAGCCAGTGGTATGGTGATGTATGATGATGAATTGAAGTAGTGAGTTGTGAAAAGATAAGAGAAATGAGCTTTAACACCTCAGTTAGTAGAGTGTATTGTTGAAAAATGTAATTTCTATATCTTCAAGTTTCTTGTTCTAAGATAGTGAATCTCATTAGGTCCTTGTAATTTATATCTTTCCTTGGGGTTGTTCACCTTAGTATTGAAATTCCCTTGTATATTTCCTTAAGGTTGCACACCTTAGCCTATAAGTCCATTGGCAGTGAGCCTCAAAATTTTAATTTGTAAGTAGCGAGCTTCCATATATTGATATTTTTCTCTCTATGGTTTTTCCCTTCTTAGGTTTTCCATGTAAATATGGTGTTATCTTGTGTGTGTTTGTCCATTTCCTTATATTTTATTTTTGTTGATTATATTAAGTGTCGTTGATCTATGAATGAGTTGTTGATCTTCCTAAGAGTTTGAATTTGTGTATTGTTGAAGGGTTTATGATCTGAAAGTGTAAGTTTTTGAAGGTACTGATTCACCACCCTCTCAGTATCTGGGTGTGTTCAACAATTGGTATTAGAGCTAAGTTCATCTGAAGAATATTAACCACTTGAGGAAAGGTTTTGGATGGAAAATGATGGGGCTTACAAAGGTCCTAGGTTTGATGGGACAAATTACACCTTTTGAAAGTTGAGAATGGAAGGCCATCTGAACTCCCCAGGGTTTGGTGTTTGGAAATCATTCAAGGATGGTTATAATACTCTTGCTACTCCTCCAAAAGATCCAGTTGAGATTAGGTTGTATAAGAACAATGCCAAGGCTAAGAATGTTATCTTGTGTGGTTTAGCTAACTCAGAACTTTTGAAGGTGATGAGTAGCAATTTGGCTAAGGATGCATGGGAAAAGCTTAGCATCATCTATGAAGGAGACAATAAAGTAATGCAAGCTAAGATGAAAATTTTCAAGAGCATATTTGAGACCCTGAGGATGACACGGGATGAAGATCTTGCTAGTTATATGCTTTGAGTAGATGAAGTGGTTACTAGCATAAGAGGTCTTGTTGGAGAAGTAAAAGAAGATGATATTGTGAAGAAGGTTATGACATTTCTCCCTAAATATTATATTCATAAGGTGTCTATCATTGAAGAGTCTAAGGACTTGGATAAGTATTCAATAGATGAAATGTTTGGTGCTCTCATAGCCTTTGAAATGAGAAAATTTGACAAAGATGTTCCAAAGAAGGAAGCAGCATTGAAAACCAGTAAAAAGATGGATGATGAAGCGGCTGATTAGAATGATGACTTTGATGAGGTAGAAGCAAACATTGTAAGAATATTGAAGAAAGGAACCCACAAATATAGATGTAAGTTACCTTTCAAGTGTTTCAATTGTGGAAGGATTGGCCATTTTGCATCTAAATGTCCTTATAAAGAATTAGATGATACTAACAAAAGAGATAAGTTCAAAAGAGGTTTCTATTCTAAGGAGATTAGTTGTTCCTTAGAAGATGAGGGTCCAATTATTCAAATGATGAAACCCTATTCATGGAATTGAAAGACAAAAGGGGTGATATTGAAAAATGTAAGAGGTCTAATACTTTGTAGGTTGACAAAAATAATGAAAAATTTATGGTTACCTATGGACTGCCTTTCATGCAAAGGAAGAAGCAAATGCTTGGGTGATTGAAAGTGGTTGATCTAACCACATGATTGGTTACAAGGGAAGGTTCATCAATCTCAGGAATTGTAATGGTGGAGCTATTAAATTTTGTGGTGATGATTTAGCACAAATTTGTGGAAAGGGTGCTCTATCAATTGGTGGAAAGAACAAGACTGAGGATGTCCTCTATTTCAAAGACCTGAAGGTGTCAGTCAGATGTGCAACAAAGGATACAATCTTACATTTCATGCTAATGGTTGTGAGATCAAGAAGGTAGGGTCCAAAAGACTAGTTGTTGAAGTTACTAGGACAAATGGAAATGTTTATCATCTAAAGGAGGCAAATAGAAGAATTTGCTTATTGGCTCAATCTGGTGAATGTTGGATGTGTCACAAAACAAAGGTACACATCAAATTTGACAATATGGTGAATATAAGTTCTACTCATGCAGTAAGAAACATTCATAAGATAACTAAGCTCGTAAACACATTATCCAAGGAGTGTCAAATGGGAAAGAAAACAAAGACAAGTTTCAAGAGCAAGGGGTTCGTTGTTATAATGCCATTGGAATTGATTCATATTGACCTTTGTGGTTCTACAAGAACAAGGAGTCAACAAGGGGAAAGGTATTTAATGTTGCTTATTGATAATTATATTAGAATGGCTTGGGCTACATTTCTAAGAGATAAATCGGAAGCTTTATATAAGTTTAAGATCTTCAAAGCAAAAGTTAAGAATGAGATGAATGTTAAGATCAAATGCTTAAGTCCAAATAGAGAAGGTGAATTTACTTCAAATGAATTTGAAAAGTTTTGTGAGGATAATGGTCTTAGGAGACATCTATTTTATCCTAGGACCCCTAAGTAGAATGAGGTAGTGGAGAGGAAAAATAGGACTGTGCAGGAGATTCCTAGGGCTATGTTGAAAGATATTGATCTACCTGATATGTATTGGAAGGAAGAAGTTCACACTATTGTCCATTTTCCTAGATGGAGTGCAGTTGAGGGTTAATAACACTAAGACCCCTTGTGAGTTATGGTATGGAAGGCCTCCCACTATATTAGATACTTCAAGGTCTTTGGCAATAGACGCTACATCAGAAGAGATGAAGAAGACCTTGGAAAGTTTGATTCAAGGTGTGATGAATGGATCTTTCTTGGTTACTCAACCAGGAGAAAGGTCTACAATGCTACAACAAGACATTGGGAAATATGATTGAAAGCATAAGTGTTAAGGTAGATGAATAATTGTATCAGATCTCACAAGAACCAAAGGTTTACAAATATGATATACCTCACTAGATTGAAGAAGAAGAAGAAGAAGAAGAAGAAGAAGAAGAAGAAGAAGAGAAAGAAGAGAAGGAACCAAAACCAGTGAAGGCTCCTAAGACTCCAGCAAATTATGTTCAAAAGAACCATTCTATGGATTAGATCATTGGAGATAAGAATGAAGGTGTGCTAACTAGGAGAATATTTTGGAAAGCTAGTGAGCAAGTAAATTGTGTTTATTATAAAAATTAGAGCCTAAGAAATGTTTTTATGCTAGCAAAGATGATGGTTGGATAAAGGTAATGGAAGAGGAATTGAATCAGATCGAAAATAATTAGACATAAGAATTGGTTTCTAGAACAACTGATAAGAATGTGATAGGAACAAAGTGGGTGCTCTTGAACAAGTTGAATGAATATGGTGAAGTTGTGAGGAACAAAGTCATATTGGTATGTAAGGGTTATTCACGAGTTGAAGGTATTGATTTTGAGGATACTTTTGCTTTGGTAGCTAGAATGGAGGCAATAAGGAATCAAGGATGTTTCTTGCTTTTGTTTCTCATAAGAAATTCAAAATCTATTAGATGGATGTCAAGTCAAACTTCTTGAATGGAGACATAGAGGAAGAGGTATATATTGAGCAACCAAATGGTTTCCCATTATTAGAAGATACGAATATGGTGTGCAAACTCAAGAAATCTTTGTATGGACTCAAGAAAGCTCCTAGAGTTTGGCATGCTCAATTGGATAAGTATTTACTTCAACAAGGATTCAAGAAAGGTACTACAAATAGTAATCTCTACATTAAGATACAAGAAGACAAGATTTTAATTGTGGTTGTATATGTTAATGACATCATATTTGGTGGAGATGTTGATATGTGAAAGAGGTTTCCAAAAGAGATGCAAAAAGAGTTTGAAATGTCTATGTTTAGTGACTTGTCTTTCTTCCTTGGGCTTCAAATTGTTCAACTAGATGATGCTATCTTTGTTTCTTAAGCGAAGTATGTAAAGGAGATGTTGAAAAAGTTTGGCATGGAGGATTCCAAACCAGTAAGTACTCATATGGTGACCGGTTGTCACTTGAGAAAACATGATAAGTCTTCGGGGGTTGATTAGACTCTTTATAGGTCTATGATTGGGAATTTGTACTTGAATACTTCTAGACTTGATATTATGCATGTAGTATGCTTGGTTTCCAGATATCAAGCTAATCCTAAGCAAACTCATGAGAAATTAGTGAAATGAATATTTAGATACTTGAAGGGAACTCTGGATTATGGTTTCTGGTATAAAAAGGATGAATTTTTTCTTTGTGTGCTTATACTAATGCTAATTGGGTAATATTTTTGGATGATTGGACAAGAACCAATGGAAGTGCATTTTTCTTGGGTGAAAAATTGGTCTCTTGGTCTAGTAAGAAGTAAGAATCAATGTCCTTATCCATAAAAGAAGATGAGTATATTGTTGCAACATCTTGCTACAACTAGGTGCTTTGGATGAAGAAGACATTGAAGGATATAAAGGTGGTATATGATGAACCCATTCCCATATTGTGTGATAATACCAACGCAATTAACATTTCTAAGAATTTGGTGATGCATTCAAGGACCAAACACATTTCTATTTGATATCACTTTCTAAGGGAGAATACTACAGAGCAAGAAGTTAGAATGGAGTAGGTACCTACCAAGGATCATATTGCATATATCTTCAATAAGGTGCTTTCAAAGGATAATTTTGAGTATCTTTGATAGAAGTTGGGGATTGTTTCCCCTCTTTTTTCTAACTAGATGCATAGATGGTGCATCTATCTAGGGGGATAAATTATTTCCATATTATTTTCTCCTAGATTGACGTGTGCTACTTCTCAAGGGGAGAAAGTAGTTGGTTGGTTGCTGATGGTAGGGGCTCTTCTTGAAGATGATGTGCAGGTGTTGAGCAAGTATAGTTGTGCAGTCATTCAAAGGGGGAGAATGTGTTTTTTTGAATGTGCAGATGTGTATGGCCCTTTTTCCTTCATGTCATGAGTTTTCATGAGTTAAGATAGACAAAGGGGGTTAAAATTTTAGTTTGGAGATACTTTCAATCAGTTTGGGCCTATTTAAGAAGCCCACATGGATATAATTGGAGTTAAGAGGGGTTTGAAGCCACAAAGATATAGTTTGAGGCCCTAAAATAAAGGATTTTTACCTTGTACACCCAACAACTTAAATTTTTATGCAAATTGATTGAAGCCTGCAGCAATTCGAACCAATATCATGCATGTTTGTGAGGATCTATTCAATTTCAGCTGGGGGCACACTTCAAGTACCATACAAAGGAGAAGGGGTCAAACTCAAAGTGAACTCACTCTCCACCAAGGTTTTGCATGATTTGCTACCAGTTCAGAGGGAGTTCCACATTTAGATGAATTTCAACTCATCATGCAAACTCGATCTCTTCCATGAAGATAACTCTAGTTAAGCTAGAGGCGTATTTCCCTAAAACCAAGCATTCTATTCTATTCAGAGTTAGTTCTTTCTATGCTTCTTTTTTGTCTTATACAAGAGAAGAGATTGTAACTCATTTTTGAGAGATATTTTTAATATAGAGTAGCAAGTTCATGTAGTTTCAAGTATTTTTTCATATTTGTACAAGAAAAATTCCTACTATTGTAATAAAAGTAGCACATTTACCTTCTCAAGATTCTTTTGTTGAATATCTTTGTATATGATTTGATCTTATTTTTGTGATTATCAATGCAAAATCCTTAAATTATGTCTCATTACAAATCTTTTTATATTAGAATAATAAAAACTTATGTAGGTCATAGATTGTGTTATTTCTTTCATTTTTTATAGTTGTGAAAATTTTCAATTTTCCTTCAAGAACCTGAAATATAACCTTTTTATGAAACATTATTGTGAGCTTGTGAAAATGAGTTGTGCATAGGGAAAAGCTTATTTTTTGAGAGAAGCTATGAGTTGAAACAATAGGTTTAAGTCTCTAATTTTTGGTGGATCACCTCCTAGGATTGAGTAATATTCTTATTTGTAATTCTTCTATCCTTTTCCTTACCAAACCAATAGCTTTTAGGAGGTCCATCAAGGGAACTAACCCTCTCTAGAAGTTCATCTTCACCATAAGTGACCCATAACTTGAAGATGATCTCACGTTTCACAAGATAGATAAGTTTTACACTTATTTAGGGTGAAATCATCGTGACAACAATTTTTGGCACATTTGGTGGGATGTTGAAACTCATTTCAATCAAGAATTACTCAGTTTTCACAATTGTCTTGGTATATACAGTAGTATTTTATTTTTAAAATATTTTTGAGGTTATAAACATATACTTGGTGAATTTGATCTCTAATTTTGAAGTAGATCTAGTGCGAGAAGCACATGAGAAGATTTCAAACAAGAGGAAGTTCAACTCCTTTTGAGTATTTGCAGTTGTCACCACCAAGAAGAAAAGTGAGAGCAATAAGAAAGAGTCTTAGCTCATCGGCTAGATCACATCCTACACCTCCAAATCATAGTCATACAAATTTTATTCCAAGAAGTCTAGTACCAAATATAAGGTGAGTGCAGGATCATGGGGGTCCAAAAAGTGGTTATATGACAAAAAAATGATTGACAAAATTCTCTTTATCCAAATTTGATGAAATTAAAAGGGCTTATTGAGAAAATTTTCAGCTTTCCACCAATATAAGATATGACTTATTTTGAGTTTAATAGATAATTATTATTAATTTTCTACATATATTATGACTGAAGTCCTAATTGATTGGTTGATTGAAAAATATCTATAATTCTCAAACAGTTTGAAATTTTTTGAATCCAAAAGATGTGGCACATTCTATGCTTCCTATACTATAGGATGAAAAAAGAAAAAATAAATTTCATAAATTTTTGACCAAGTTATGGTGGTTAGACAAACAAGTTTTAATATTTTTAAATACTTCTAATAAAAAATTCATAACTAATTATTTACTTGCAAAAAAAATACAACAAAAAATGTGGCACATCCGAGCATGTGTCGTCTACTTATATTGAAAGTTTCAAAAACAAATATTAATTTTTTCTTATACTTAGGTTGGTCAAACATACACCTAATTTTCATTTTTTGTTCAAAATTTAGTACTACTACATTAAGATTTTAAATTTTCACCTAATAGATTTACTTTTTTCCAAAAAATAACTAATATCCTAGAAAATACATTGAATTTTCTATAAATTCTATTCTTACATATTTTTCAAATTATGTTAATAACCTATTCATTTTTTTTATGTCAAGTTTCCTAACTCTATTTTTCTAAACTTCCATTGCCACTTAAGTGCCTAGTTTGGACCCCCATGATCCTGCACTGACCCTACACAAATACAAGTAAATATAATGGAAAGGCAGTTTGATTTTGCACCATTTAATGGGGGCAACCCATTAAATATTTCTCAGCATGATGAAATACTTGTGGAAACCCTTAGAATCTTTCTTTTCTTCACTATAGAATATCAAACTATACCTGTTGAGCATATCAGAGATGAGGCTACACCATGTGTAATTCACAATATCACTGCAGAGAATGTGGCAATCGTGCTCTTGGATGCTTCCCTAAAAGGAAAAGATTTGCAATGGTTCAAAATTTTGACTATCAATTCAATCACAACATGGGATTAGTTGGGAGATGCCTTACATAAGAAATTTGAGGATAAATCTAATCATTTGTCTCTGGTGGAGCAGTTGACTACCGTCAAAAGAGCTCCACATGAGCATATGGTAGATTTCAACTTCCATTTCCAAAAGACTTTGGATAGAACCCCACCAATGGTAAGGCCTTCAACTCAACATGCATTTTTATATTTCCTTAACACCCTTAATAGTGATATATCTTTGATGATTCAGTCAATGGGTGGAACTACACTTCCTTATGCATATGACATCACCATTAGAGTAGAAAATATCCTTATACAATCTAGTATAATGTCCCCAAGCCCTCCAATACCCATTTTTCCAAATTTACAACCACCTATACCATTGCCAATACCCCCTATAGTTTTTGTACCTACTATACCAGTACTGAGTTATCAAACTTTTTCCCAAGTAAAGGTTGTCCCAACTCAATCTCTTGAATTGTAAGAGATAAAAGGATTATTGTAGACCTTTGGAAATGAATTAGTGAGTATAAAGAAGCAAAAAAATTAGAAATTTAGACATTATCAACCTAATTAGCCTAACAAGCCTCCTTACCAAGCTAATCCTCAAGGTCTAAGAAGGAATTTTAATGCAAGGCCTTATCAACCTTACAATCAAAATATTGCCAACACTTCTAGAGAGCTTGTACCAATGCAAAATAATATGGCACGATAATATGTGGTGTTTTCCATTCAACCATCCTCATAACCAAGCCACATGTTCAAATAGGATGCTCAATCAATCCCTCATGGTATAAAATAATACTACTATCCCACATACAATGTAAGAAAATCATGAATAGTAGGCTTCTCATATGAAGCAAGGCCACTAGGATGTTACTCCAATGAATTGGAAAGGTGAAGAGTTTGGTGGGGTGAATCATTCAAATGCACAAAATCGGTCATCTCACTGGACATTTCAGCCAATACAAGGGAAAAAAAGAGGGTTGTTGACATAAGACATCAAGATGATAAGGGGAAAAATCAGGCTCCTATAGGTCACCAAAATGTTTTTTGGTCCATCACATACACCAAATGTGCAAATACTACCAAGAGGACAAGCAGGGGTGAACAAAGAGCAACCTAAAATCCAACCACAACCATTACAAACATAAGAAGTTATTGTTCCAAAAGGACAACCAAAGGTTAGTACAATCCCATTCAATATTTTGGAGCATATGAAAAAGGAAAATGCCAGTATGTCAATATGGGATTCTATATTGATTCCTAGGCAAAAAAAAATTGTTGCAAAAAGATTTGTCCAATATTACTTTTTCAAGTGAGCCTCTAGATATCCACCTAGAGTTTCATTTGCTAGTACTTCTCAAGCTAAAAGAAAAAATCAAGTCAAATATGTTAAACCACCTCCATTTTATGTATCTTTGAGTATTGGCTAGCACCTTGTTCATAATGTATGATTCATTCAGGAGCAAGTAGTTTTGTAATGCCCAAACATACAGTTGACAAACTTGGCCTATCATATAAACCTCTTGCCAAAGCAGTAGTACAGTTAGATGGGACAACCATCAATATTATTGGAGTGATTAAAACTTGAGCCTCACCTTGTATTCTTGTCCAAAAAAAATTATAACTCAAGATATTTATGTCATAGATCTACCACCATATTTTTCCATATGCCTTTCTAGAGACTTCATTACAAAATTGGGTGGTTATCTATCTGCCGATTGGTCACACATGTTTTTTAGAACAAGGTGTGGAACTAGGGAAATAATCAAATCAGAGCCTATTGAAAAATATCATATAAAGCCTTATGTTTCTAATCCCATGAATGAAATTTTTACCATTCATGATCAAGAGGAACAACCTGTCGTCCAAGAGCCTAATATTCCAATAGAGAGCATATCTGATTTATTTTTAGATAAGTGGGTAGCTGAGAATTTTGAGGTTGATCCATTCAACCACATAGAGGAAACGGGATTGGGTATCTATTTGATCCATGAACAATACATTGTTGTCTCTAACTTGGTAAAGGATGAAAAAAAAATAGTATGAACAACAGTTGAATAAGTTATGGCTGCTCTATTTTGATGGGTCAAGGACTAAAAATGGTTCCAGTGGAGGAGAAATGATTGTTTCTCCTACAGGTGAGAAGTATTATTAAGATTTCAGGTTTCCTTTCAATTTCACTAATAATACAACAAAGTATGAAGCATTGGTTCATGGTTTGGAATGGGCAAGGAAGAGAAAAATCAAGTGTTTACAAGTATTTGGTGATAGTGAACTCATTATAAATTAGGTGAGAGGTTTAAGTGTCTCCAAAAATGAATTGTTCAAGTTTTATAGGCATAAAATTTGGGATATTATTGAATAATTTGATGCTTTAACTTGGTGTCCATACCTAGAAATGAGAACAAACATGTTAATAGGTTGGTTGTCATAAGAGCACAATATGATATTTTGAATGAAATCAACAATGGTTAAGTGCAAAAATATGTGAAAGTTGTGGTAAGGCCTTCAATACCTGATAATCAAACACATTGGCAAGCTTTTGATAGCGACATGAAAATTACAAATTTTTTGATTGAAGAGGCTGAGTTTTTGGCTACTAACCAAGGAAAATTGCAGCAATAGTATTAGCTAAAAACTAACAAGTTTCCAAAAGGCTTGGTCTTACTGAAATCATTTTTAGTTATGATGATCAAGCGAAAAAGAAAAAAATTCAACATGCAAATCAAACAAGGTCACTATGAACAAGTAAACATTTTCAAAGACAAGCTTTTGAAGTTGGGTAAAGTATGTACAACTAAATAAAATGTTGCTTTTATTCAATTATGTCATGAGTATGATGATATTTTTGCGTGGAAATATAATGATTTGAAGGGGTTTGACCCCAAGCTTCCCCAACACACTATTGACCTTGAAGCTAATGCCAAACCTATAAGGCAAAAGCAAAGGTCGTTGAATCGCAAATTAAAGCCAGTCATAAAAACAGAGTTGAACAGATTGATAGAGGGCAACATTATATTTTCTATTAAACATACCTCTTGAGTCTCTAATCTAGTTCCTATTAGGAAGAAGAACGGAGAAATAAGACTATGTGTTGATTTTTGGGACCTAAATAGAGCATCTCTCAAAGATCACTACCTATTTCCTTCTATGGAGAAAATCTTATAGGTTGTATCAGATTCTGAGAGATTTTCATAAATAGATGGTTTTTTTGGTTATAATCAAGTTTTAGTAAAAGAGGAAGACCAATATATGACTACTTTCATTACTAATTTGGGTACAATGGCATATAGAAGAATGAACTTTGTATTGTACAATGTTGGAGCAACCTTCCAGAGGGCCATGAATATGGCTTTTCAGGGGTTGATAAATAAGATTGTACTAGTTTATCTTGATGATATCACTATTTTTTCCAAGGATGCTAACAAACATTTCGTTTGTCTTAGGAAATTATTTGATAGGTGTAGAGAGTATGGTGTTTCACTCAACCCAAAGAAGAGTATTTTTGTTGTTCATGAAGGTAAACTCCTTGGCCATGTAGTGTCAAAGATGGAATTGGCATTGATCCCGCGAGGATAAGTGCCATAATAACTTTTCCTTTGTCAAGTCACAAGAAAGGTTTGTAAAGTTTTCTTGGTAGGATAAATTTTGTGAGAATATTTATACCTGATATACCTTATCTTTTGAAGCGATTAATAGCTATGTTGAAGAAAAATGTTTGTTTGAGTTGGACAAAAGAAGACAAGAGAATTTTTGAGAGTATCAAGGAATGTGATGTCGCTTTTCCTCTTATAGTTATTAAGTATTAGCAACGGATTTAATATAAAAAATATTAAGAGTGATCCCAAAAAAGTGATTTATAGTTACATTGAGGAAGGAAAATTACAAAAATTCTCCCAAAACCAAAAATTTGGGTTTTTAGGGGTTCACTCAAACTAGGGGGTTCGAGAAAACCCATCAAAGGGTTCGCTCAAACCCCCTAGTTCAAGCGAACCCCTTTTTCATGCCATGTTCGCTCAAACCACATATGGCACATTTTTTAAAAGAAAACAAAGTAAAATTGCAAAAAAAAGGGGTTCGAGCGAACCCCCCTTTGCTCGAAGGGGTCAAGGGGGGTTTTCTCAAAGGGGGGTTCGCTTGAACTCCCCTTTTTTACCCTTCTCCCCCTCTTCTACCAATTTTTTATAAAAAATTCCCTTTCAAAGCTCAGGTTGAGGATGAAAATGGAGGAAACTTCACATACCCAACTAGATGATGGTAGTCCCCAGAACGAGCTATCCATCAAATACAATTTTAATATATTTTGGTTTTATTATGTTTTTTTTAGTTTAATTAAACATAGGTTTTTCACTAAAAATCAAGCTCTCTGTTCTGCGTGTGGAAAAATAGTAGATTATAAAAAAAATCTAAAGAATATCTATACACTAGATATTGATGTCCTTGATCCAACAAAAAAAAAGAATTTCGATACATACAAAAAAAGTTCTGTTAGCAAGTAAACCTATGTCTGAATTGTAACTAGTCTGATTTCAAAACTTAATTAAGAAAAAAATATTCAATAAAACACTATGAAACCAATTGCATGCACTAGATATCATAGTTATGAATCTAAATTCAAAAAAAATAAAAATTATCCTTCATAGAAAAAAAGTTGTGTTAGCAAGTACACATCACTCTTTAAAAATGGTGTTTACTATTAAAAATTAGTTTTCGAAGGAGATGAAAAAATAATTTCAATTTGATTCCATTTTTTTTTTTAAATATATATTTAGAATCTATAGATAAAATGTCACAAATCACTAGTTTGCGTCATCTTCAAATTCCTCATGGTTTAGCAACTATAGGTGCTCGAAAGTGAAGATTTAGTTAAAAAAACCAGTTCAATGTCCAGTTTGGTTAAAAATTGTAAACCAGTATTGTGGGATCACCCTTAAATTAATATAATTTATGATATAATGTTATCAAAATAAATGTGAATAATTAATGTGAACTACAAAATATGACAATTAAATAATTAACATAATAAATGGAGTAACTTATCCACATAGATTGATCATATTAATGCCAAAATCATATAGACAATATTCCTAATATTGTTGAATCAATGGTTTTCAATACTTATCTAAAAATAAGGAAGAGACTATTATTTGACACTCAAAGGAATGGTTATAGTTCTAGGATTTTCACGGCAAGGAAGCACTCCCAGAGGAACCGATTCTTATACAAAACCCAACCAGCCTTCATGGCATAAATAACATAGCTCTGGACAGGACACTCTCAGGTGTACGATGTACCTTGAGTTGGACACACACTATGTGCCCCTTCTCCAAATGCCTCAATGCCAACCAATGACCTTAACCTTCACTCTTTTGTGCCTTCAGAATTCTTGTGTTTATCCCTCTAATTCCTTTCCATTTTTCTCTTCTCTCCTTGAATGTTATCCATGACATTTCCAAGCCTCACACAAATGCTTTATATAAACCTTAAGGGGTGGTTTCCAAACCATCACACCCTTTCCCATAATTTTTCTTTGAATATTATTTAAATAAATAATTATTCTCCCTTTTTTAAAAGAGTTTTCTTAGATACTCTTCCTTAATCTTTATTTAAACCAAAGGATCATAATATCCTTTATTTTTCCATCTCCCTTTTAATTTTAAAGGGTTATTTCATAGTTTTCTCTTCTCTTGGGGAAATGTCACATAACAATTCTCCACTTGTAAATTAGTTGTTTCACTTAGTAGCATGAGATTAATCTACAACACAACTCAAAAAACACATAATCAATAATTGAAGAAACTGATATTAAATATCTATATTTTCCATAATGTTTATATATATATAATTTTAGCTTCATCTACATCCTATTGGTGTAAATAGGTGTTTTATCTCTCTAGTCATTTCTAGGTCTTATTTACATGTTAAGTTTACTTAGGTCCAAGGAGGGAATCTTTCTAGAAGGTGTTAGTTATCATTAGATCTTATCTTTTGACTTTTAACACGTGTCTTAGGTAGCTATGATAATTTGTCACATGACATAGGATTAAGACACTTGTCATAATCTTGTTTAATCTTATGTCTCACCTTGGCTATATAATCAAGTGGCCTCATTTGTATATCAACACATTGTCATATCGATATTGATATTGTCATATTGTTTTGCATCCTTTGATAGAATAGCATTATTCTTTCATAGTTAATCTCTCTTGTACTTTCATGAAGTTCCTAGATCTTGGGTGGCTATAATTTTCAGCCAAATCTTGCGTAGTGTAGAGTTATTCTATAACAACTCTTACATGGTACCAGAGCTTATGGTATTGCTTCTTGTTAGTCTTTATTGAGAGATCTAGGTTATAAATCTTGGTGGATCTTGAAAAGTTGAGGATGCTCTTCTCTTACATCGAATGATGATATGGATAATAAAAAAAGTTTGAAAGAAAAACTAGATTTGTGGGTTTTTTTTTGTGGCTTTCTATAGTAGGTTCAAATCAGATTTTGTTGGTGCAAATATAAGCTCATCATTAAGATCAGAGGGTTCGAGAAAGTCATTTTTCCCTTTTGTTTTATCCACATCAGATATATGAAGCCATATCTATGAGGGTTTGAAGTTGAAGAGTGGTATCCAAATCCAAGAGGTAGCTACAATTTTGGAGTATTTTGGGTCAAAACTGACACTGCCATTGTGTCTAGAAGGCCCAAAAACCCCAAGATTAATTTTCAAATTGCGAAAATCCGAGTACTTGACCCTAGGCTTCAAAAGAAAATTTCTCCTAGTTTGATCATATGTTCGACTGTATAGTCGTACGACAAAAAAAATCGACCAATTTGGTCACAAGTTGCATCATAGGTGGAAAAATATTTTTTATAAAAAAATGTAGATATTTTAAAGGTTTTTTCTAAAAACTTTAATTTAAATATTAAAAAAACAAATTTTGCATACTTACTATGCAACAAGGTACAACAATATTTGATCGTGATAGGTTGTGCCACATGGCACCATTCTATTTGGTGCGGCCCTACCACATTTGTCGCTGACCTGCCAATTATATTGGTGAAAATAAAAAATATACTGCTAGCTAAAGCATATTTCAAGAGAATATACCAAGATCGACATATACCTCAAAGATTTCGCCAATGTAGAATATTCTTTAGAATATATCGATGACCAAAATATTTTGTGCAAGGGAGGGTATATTGTTTTTTGACAAGCGGGTGACTATCAAATTTAGTGTCATAAATTGCTAACATCAGCATTGCATCAACAATGACGTCAACAACCATTTTAAATTTTAGACCCTCCTCTCCATTGTAATTTTCATTTTGAAGGAAAACGTCAAATGTCCATATGTCACTCATCTGACCTCCTTTTCTCAAGCAAAGTGAGGGGGATGTGAGAAAAAAAATAGTTGTCAATTAGTATAACAATAGATAAAGTTTAGTTGATATTGTTGTAAGTTAATTTTTTGATGGCATTATTTATATAGATTTACTGGTTGGTTGTTAAGAGTTTTAAATAATTTAATCTCTTCATTTATTAAATTATTAAAATATCAAAAGGTTCTTGATTTTATTTATAAAAGAAATTGTTTTTTATTAGTCCTTGATTGTAGTTTTTGCTATTAATGCTTGTTTGGGGAGTCGAGTCAAAGGGCGCAAAACTATTTTAAGCTATGGTTCTAAGGGATTTCTTTATTAAAGTGAAATTTCAGCTATTTTTTATAATTTTATCAGTGGCAGGTGTGATTTTAGTGGGGATTTCTTATTTTTCTATTTAAAAATTGTTGTGTGGACCAATAAGCAATGAATGGAGGAAAAAAATCATATCTTACTAATGTTTTTAGGTTGTTGTTGTGTCTTTGCAATGAAGGTTGTTGGTGGGTAGGTGGCATTCTCGAAAGGAGTTTACGTGCCTCACCTCTTCTATCACATTTTGGATTCATGGCTAGCATACAAATGATTACTTATGTTGTTTACACATTGTAAAGGATTGCCTGGGCTATTTACTTTGGTATTAATTCTCTATAATGCATTTCATTGCCTGACCTTTCTTTCAGCTTCCCTTCATTTTATGTGGTGCTCTTCATTTTCATGATATTTTTTCCATGCATCTAGGGTTTTGAAGCAATTTTCAATCATCATCAACATCTAATAAATGGTTGTAAACATTTCTGAGGTAGCGAGTATTTAATGCTATAAGATTCTCTATATTTTGTCTATTTTACATATAGTTTCTAGGGATTTTAGCAATATTTCATTATATATTTTTAGTCATCCATAGCCAAAATAACAACATTCATAACAACATATTCATGTAGGTATTTTTCTATATTTATTGTTGATTTTTAAAGCACCTAATTGTGGTATGGCATAGAAGTTTTGTGATAGTCATAATAGGGTTTTTATGGCAATCTTTCATATGCTCTAGGGTTTCAAAATATCCAAGGTTGTTATTTCAACTAGGGTTTTATGTAAAATCAATAGATGGAAGTAATTCATCTTGGAGGCACCAAGAATGGTATAGGGTTTCAGAACTTCTTCAGAGGTATTGTCATAGTTAGAAATGGGAAGCTTCAATAAAATCATCATCAAGAGCCAAGTATTGGATATTTTAAGCTTGAGCTAATTATGGTCTATGCTAGACATAGCTATGATATCTTCTTGTCTATTCCAATTAACATGGCCAAATAACCAATTGCATTTACAAGCCCCATAAACTCTTCGCTGAAGCTAGGACCTGCCACAGGGCGTGTAAGCTAGAAAAACATGGCCACACTTCTAGTTTTAAGACATGTAATTTTATTACATCATGTTCATTACAACAATATGCTCCATTTTTATTCCTTCCTCCATATCAACATGACAATATTTAATATTTCTATTTAGCATGGCAATTTTATTATTCTACAGATGTCGGCATGGTTTTTCTTATTGAATGCTTTTACTTGATGAGCATAAAGACATACAAGTTCAACCATATTAGGAAAAAAGGAAAATTATGCTAACAATGTTAGGGATTTATAATATTTGGTGTTGGATATTCTAGTTTTTATTATATTAAAAAAGGTCTCTCCTTTGCATTGGCATCTATATGTATGTTATAGGTCTCTCTTTTTGTATTGGCTTCTGCTTCTATGTTATAGGTCTCTTTTTTGCATTGGCTATATAGATTCATGGCAGTAAAAGGTGCAATGGGGATTGAAAGATAGAAGTTTCTTACTGAGTTAAGAGGAAATGCCCAGTTGCTTTGAAACTTATTGGAAATGCCCTTGGCACTTATGATTATTGACAATGTGCTACTTGCAGTGGTTGTTGTTGCCACTGCTTATACTCCTTCTTTCAATCACGTGAAATGACACAAGCAAAATATCCATCTCAACGAAAGGTTAATGGTATGTTGTAGCTATTTATTATTCAATTATGTTTGTTGTTGTGTTCTATATTGTTTTTTTTGGTGAGCTCATTCTTTCATTGTTTTATTGAACTTAAATCATTTTCCTTGTGATTTCTTGGCCATAAACACTACTTTGAGTGAACAACATAGATTATATACCAACCAAAAAGGTTTTATTCTTATAATTAATTTTTCCTGCATTTGTGGCAAAGCATACACCCTTTTTCTCATATATCAACACAAATATGGAAAATTGTTGTTCGCATATCTACCTTTGGTGAGCTTCTAAGTGCAATGATCTTCGCCCCTTTCTCCTTCTCCAAATCGGGGTTCATCTACGTAGGAGCAACTGCTACTGGAAGTGAAAAATATTTTTTATAAAAAAATATAATTTTAAAATATGCTTCATACCTTTTATAAACTACTTCAGATAGTCTCTTTATACAATTTCCTGTTCTAATTTTTTATTATTATATAAAAGAAAAGGGTGATTCTTTTAAAAATTTGGGAATTATTAGTCCTTTCCTATCTATAGGTGAAGACTAATGTTGGTTCTAGGAATGCAAGGCCTTTGTTGGGTATTGATCCTTGGCTCTTTCCATAATGCCCATTTGTTCATATTATTGATATGAATCTACTACATCCTCCTTTTTCAAACTGGATTATTATCATATTTATGAGTTTTTCTAGTTTCTCATGTGCAACCATACTCTAATAGTTCAAAGGCATTAATTTATTAAAAGATTTATGAATTTTATATATACTATGTTGTTATTTTGATTTCATTACAAGATCAAATAAAAGAATAATTTTTTTCCTTTGTAAGAGTGGCAACTCTATCTCCAATAAGTGTAGTTATGTTTGTAAGAGAAACAACCCAATCTAGTTCTATTTTAATCAAATCATGTATTTTGGTTTGGGTATTAATCTCTATTAGCAATATCTATTATCTTTCAGTGTTTTGTGCCTAGAGACCCTACTTGATAGTCTTACACCCAATTTTGAAATGATTCTTGTGTTACCTCAACTCTTCCTCTCTATGTGCTTCAAGCCATTCATCATGCAATCTAGGATTTTTGCATAAATACCCGATCTCTACAACAAACCCTTTAGACACTGCTTTTCCATTTGGCAAGGAGGTAGATGTCGACATAGTTTTGATTTTTGGATGATGATCACATGGGAATCCATGTGGAGGAACTTCAAAAGTCTTGTCCTAAAGTTATGGCTGCAAGGATAGATATCAACTGGGGAGCAATCAAGAATTAGAAGCCAATGATTTGTGATCCCCCTCAATATCCTAAAATCCATTTTTGGAAAATTATGAAAAAATTATATGTCAAATCTCCTAATGTAGTTTTCCATTGTGATTAGTATTTTTCTTATCTATATTATCATATTAAATCTTATAAATTTAATTAAAGTGTAGTAAATATAGGAAAAAGTAAGAAGATATAGGGCTCTAGCTTAATGAAAAATACCACGAAATCCACAACTAAATCTTGTTTTGAACTAAAAGAGGTTATATTTATTCATTACCAAAACTAAGAGCCATGTAACAAAATATATTTTATTAAAATCCACTGTATAATTCAACTCTGTTGAGAGATAAATCCATCTTACATAGAAATTCAATCATATGTTAGATGAAACACATAGGTAGAATTGTTGTCTAATAGCGATTTGTGAGATATTTCCTATTTAAGTTTTCCATATCTTGTGCAGAGTTTCAAGCACTTATTCAAAATTAGCAGGACAATATTTATCGTCTTAGCACAACATATAGTCAACCCTTAGCACACTCTAGTAAGAACAAAATCTAATGGGAAACAAATTGAATAGCCCAAGCCATAAAATAGTATCATGAACACTTAGAACAAAATCTAATGCTATTGTATATATGTTTTGTTGAACATAGTTAATATCCATTGCGACAATATGAAGTCTTAGTTGAGTGGCTACTTAATTCTCCATATCTTCCTACAATTATAGTTCTAATTTTCCCTCCTAAAGTTCTTGATAGTGCATAACACATGCTTTGACAATCACTTCTTATAACTATATTGCCTTTTCATCACAAGACACACCTATAACCTCTATTATCTCACTTCCTATACTACTCACTATCCACTGTGATGACTAGTATTCATTCATTTTAGAGCATGATAGCAAGGTATCCATGTACATGTTTGGTTTTGATGGTTTTCATTATTAATTTTTCATTTTCTATTGACTCTTATACTTCAATTATACTTTATTGTCATTATAGTCACATGCATTATATCTATTGTATATTTAAATCTTTAAAATATTGAAGATTGTGATTTGCTTTCTAGATCATGGCAACTGTCAATGAATCAAATGCATTGGAGAAGTTTGTAACAAAGTCATTAAGTACGTATTTTTTGAGTGCATAAACATTTACCATTATAATATATTGATCATATACTGCACTACAATCAACCTTTTTTTTTTGGAAAATTCAGCTCACTTTCAAATAATATTATTTTTTTCTTTTGTTTTAGCTTGCTCTTGTTCCAGTCATCTTCTTACACCAAACACATCCCCCCTCTACAAGAAATTGGTTTTATGACAATCAGAATTAGAGGAGATATTCTTCATGATGTTTAAGGTAGAAGAGATAATGATTAGATCTATAGCCTTAGCATACTGAACTAGACACTTCAAACATTGTTTCATTCCTATTAGAAAAAGAGACAATAGATTTAGAAAGGGGCTCCAACTCTGTGACACAACTCTTGTTATGTAAAATTTATGGTTTTCATATGTAATTATTAAATTAAGTATATAAAATAATTTTTTAGTACCATATAAATGTGTATAAATAGTATTTATAGAAATTAATAATCTAAAATAACTGTAAAAGAAAAATATATAACTATATAATTTTAATTTAAAATAATATATATAAACATATATATACTGTAGAGAAGAGGGATTCATTACTCATGAGTTCTCTTCACTCAGAGAGCCTCATGGAGCGAACTGCCCTAAACTACCTCAAAGGACAGCAGTGAAAGTTCTAGAACCAGAAAGAGGAGGTCACAAAGATTCTTTGGACAAACTGACAAGCTCTCGACCAAAGGATGACAATGCATAACCCAAATGACAGAGCGGCGCGGTGGAGTCTCAGAGGCACGTTGGCATCTCGTACGGACCAGAAAGTAGGTTTATCGCACAAAATGACTAAGTGACTACTGTCAATCTGATTGTTGAGAACTTCTAGAAAGTGATAAAGTAATAAAATGTGATAAAGTTGAAATAGACTGAAATAGAAAAGATAAAGACAAGGAGAAGAAGGGAAAGGAAATGCTTAAAACCGTACGAATGATGAAGCCTCCAGCTCATGAATTTCTTCAATACTTGCACAAAAGAGATAGAGAAAGTGTTGGGGTTGTATAGGGGTTTGCCTTAGTCAAACCCCTGTTTTGGTGTTCCCACCTCCACGAACAACCAGATAGATAGAGAGAAATGTAGGAAATGAAGTAAAGTACACAAAGACACTACAAAACAGTGTTATGCTACTCAACCAAATAATAGAGGAGAGGAGTGAAATCTTACCACCTTCGCCCAAAGCGCTCAAGGCTAGTGGGGGAGAAAATGAGAGGAACTCAAGCCTTTGCTACCATGGTGTTTCGTTCCACACTTGCTTTATCAAAGTGATGGAGTGTTGATGTTGCTGCTATCAAGTGTAAAGTGTCGAGTGAGATTGACGAGAGGATGTGAAGAGATCCAGCTATGAAATAGAATGAGAATGAGTGAATATGAAGGAAAGAGGGAAGGAAATGACCATATTCGGGTCGGTCAGCCAAAGAGGGTGTTACAAGTCGAATCCCAATGATAAGTGTAACGCCTCTGCAGGCTCTAGACATGGGAATCCATCAAGGATGTAAGTGCACCACACAGACGTCTACGCACCGTGCAAATGTCTACGCGCTGTACGGGCATCCTCGATAGTAACTCCTCCATCGACACTCAAAATGGGTGCCAAGTGTGATGTCAACAGTGGGCTTATGTGGAATTAAGCCTTCGCCTTTGGTTTTCTAAAATGCAAAGGGGTAAAAGGGGAACTTGCATTAGGGGTGCAAATTCGCTCCTATACATTTTTCCCCCACTTTAGTGAGCATGAATACTGATGAGTGCTTCGGTAAAGTAAATTGCAGAAGTACTAGAGTTAGAAATGTATACCTGAACCGTCAAGGAAGCAAACTGTGATCTAGCGAACCCGAGAGTGCAGAACAAGAAAAGGACTTCATAACTCCACAAGACTATGAAGTTGAAGAAAGAAAGCACCTTATAGACCCGCAGACCTGCAAGGAAGGTATCCTCCAAGAACTCTCACATGAAGGAGACCAAGAAAATGCCTTATAGACCTGCAAACCTGCAAGGAAGGTATCCTCTAAGAACTCTCACATGAAGGAAACTAAGAAAATGCCTTACAGACCCATAGACCTACAAGGAAGGTATCCTCCAAGAACTCTCACATGAAGGAGACTGAGCAAAGGGGACTCTGCAAAGTAAAAAAGGGCGACATGTTTACCCGCAGATAGAACATGTTAGGACACGGCTGCATAGGCTAGTGAACAGACAGTCACACAGACCATCGCTAAGTTGTAAGACTTTCAAAGGGGTCCCTCAGGAACCCTTCAAAAGGAAGAGGGGTCCACTCAAGGGATGTGTTGTTTGAAAGGTAGAATCTAGTCAGGATGCCCCCAAGCTAAACACAAAGATATTGAATAGGTCTAGTCGGGTTTCCCCCGAGCTAGATGCAAATATGCATAGAAGGTCTAGTCACGCTACCCCCAAGCTAGACATCATGGAATTTGTTTGAGAAAAAATATTTCAAAGAGGTTCCTCGGGAACCCTTCAAAAGGAAGAGGGTCCACTCAAGGGACGCTACACTTGAAAGATATAGAGAAGAAAAAGGGGGGTCCTTAAGAAGTATGCACATCTCCAAAACAAGTGATCACTACCCCTAGCATAAAGGGGAGGAGAACCACACAAGATACTTGGATCGTACAGGATGGAGGTAAAACTTGATATCACTTGTCATTTGAAGAAGAGATAGGTGCATCAACAAATGAATGAGTGATGGCACTTGAATCATAAAGTTGTCATATTTTGTCCTTCAAGGCCTTACATTCACTAGTGGAATGGCTAGGCACTCGATGGTATGCACAGAAAGAATGTTTTGCTTTATCATGTTTATGAGATTTCTTGTGTGTAGGAGGAAGAGTAGTTAAGCGGGATTTTAGAAGCCACAAAAAAATATGCTCTTGCTCAGACAAAGGATGAGGAGTAGGAAGAAACCCTTTCTCTTGTGGAGAAAAGTTGGACTTCTCACAAAAATAAGATACGAAGATAGAAGACAAAGGAGAATGGACCAATCCTCGAGAACTAGGTTGAGCAGACATCGCGTCAACATTCAACCGTGGTTTCTATTCAAATTGTTCATTCGAGCAACCAAGCCCCAAGCTACGCTTACGAGGCACAAATTCTATAGGGACCTGTATGCCTTGTTCGTTATGCCCACAACCTTTATGCTCATAACCATATTTAGATACAAGCTTAAAGCCAAGGCCATATCATGTTTGCAAATCATGAGAAGAAGGAGGATCCTCATAGAGAGCATTATTCCAGCAAGGGGGAACATACACTTCTACAGGAACATCATCATCCTTCTTGATAGGACTGTCTGTATTATCCTCTTTAGCATAAGTGTAATCATCTTCCTCAGAAGAAGGATCAATACTGAGGATATTACATTTTACATTATCCTGTGAGACATAAGAGTAACCATCTTCGATAGTAGGTGTGAATGATTTTTTCAGAAGGTCTAAGAGGATCGAGTCAACTTTATATTCTTGAACGAAGGAATCCATAAAGTTTGAAGGACACGCATTCCTTTGAGAAGAGGTAGAAGGAGAAGACTTTTCTTCAGAAGGATCTTCTTTAGGGACATCTATCTCAAGAGTATCCTTTGTAGTAGATACTGTTGGAGTAAACATCGACACACTGGAAGATACTGAAGGAATAAGAGTAGGCACAAATGAAGCTTGACCAGTAGCTACCATTTCACATAAGCGCATAGCATCAGGGTTAGCCTTGACTGTGACTACTTTATTGTTAGCAATGAACTTAATTGACTTATGCAAGGTAGATGGACCACACCCATATCATGAATCCATGGTCTACCAAGAATGAGGTTATAAGGTAGATTTTTTGACATAACATATACAAGGGTAGGTATAGTAATAGGTCCCAACCTCAAAGGCAAGACTATCGTTCCTAGGGCTTGTCGACCAACATTATCGAACCCCCATGAGTGTCAACAAAAGAAGCATTAATAGAAGATGGGTCAATATTAATCTTAGGTAATAGATCAATGCTACAAACGTTAAGTGTTGAACCGATGTCAATGAGAGTATGTCTAATACCAATATTATTAATATTAACTATAATCATCAAAGGATCTGCTAGCTTTTGTACTTTCAGAGGCAGGAGCTCTTGCGGATAGAATGTAATATTCAGCGAATCTGCACGAATATAATTTATTAATGTATCAACATTTATCGGCCTAGCGAAAGAAAGCAAGAGGATCTTTTGCAAGGCTTCCTAAAGCATACCTTGATAAACCGAAGCAGACTGAAGCAAGTCCCATAGTGAGATCTTGGTCGGAGTAACTTGAGGTTTCTCAACAAGATTGTAACCACTGGGTGCTTTAGTCGTAGGTTTAGGTGCTTGAGGAAGGTTTAGTTGTTTTATCATTCTAGTATCATAGGTACGGGCTACCGCTCTACAAGAGGGAGCCTTAGAAAGATCAAGGGAATCACTATCGAATGGAACACCATCAATAAAACAAACCCTTTTAGGAGAAGGACTAGTTGGATTCACGTAAATGATCGGTCTCTTAGGCCTTAGAGGGGTAGCAGAGACATAGATTACATTTACATAACTATCACAACTAGTAGGATAATTATTTGAAGACATATTCTCAACATCAATCCAAACAAGATCAAATGTGGAAGAAGATTCATCATGCACCAATGCATCATCTCTAGAGGAGAGTGCATTAGGATAGATAAGAAATTCATCATTCACAAATGTAAGGTCCCTAGAAGAGAGTGCGTTGGAATGAGTAGGGGATTCATCATTCACAAATTCATTGTCTCTAGAAGAGAGTGAATTGGAATGAATAGAAGGTAGAGTAACATTTAGAAAGGTATCAATGATTTCATCTTCTTGCAACAAGATATCCTTTGAAGCAAGAGGACTCTCATGAGAAGGATCAAAGATACAAAGTGACATGGTCAAAGCCAAGTCACCATCACATGCATGAAACAGAACATCATTAACATTTTGAACAAAATTAGATACATAACTAATAAAAGAAGATATTGAATTCATTACAATTTTTTCGGTATTTTCTATGTTCTAGTAATTTGCATTTTTGGAGGTCTTTGGAGCGGAATTTGGGTTCGAAACTTGCGTCGGTCTCTAAAATTTAAGTATCAAATGCACTAGTATTTTAGGGATTGGACTAGTTCTCTAGAAGACCTTTCCAACGATGCAAACGGTTCTGAATTTTGAGCACCGAGTCAAAAGTTATGACCCTGCCAAGTAGGGGTAAATGAATTCCTAGTTTTTCGAGGAACATTGTTCTTCACGTTGGGTTCACCAAAATTTAGAGAAGGGGGATTCACTACTCACGAGTTCTCTTCACTCAAAGAGCCTCACGGGGTGGACTACCCTAAACTACCTCAAAGGACGGTGGTGAGAGTTCTAGAACCAGAAAGTGAAGGTCACAAAGATTCTCTAGACAAATCGACAAGCTCTTGGCCAAAGGACGACAGGGTAAAACCCGGATGGTAGCGCAATGCGTTGGAGTCTTAGAGGTTTGTTGGCATCTTGTACGGACCAGAAAGCAGGTTTATCACACAAAATGGCTAAGTGACTACTAGCAATCTGATTGCTGCGAACTTCTAGAAAGTGATAAATTAATAGAATGTGTTAAAGTTGAAATAGACTGAAATAGAAAAGATAAAGACAAGGAGAAGAAGGGAAAGGAAATGCTTACAACCGTGTGAATGATGAATCCTCCAGCTCGTGAACGTCTTCAATAACTGCACATAAGAGAGAGAGAGAGAGAGAGAGAGAGAGAGAGAGAGAGAGAGAGAGAGAGAGAGAGTGTGTTGGGGTTGTATAGGGGTTTGCCTAAGTCAAACCCCCATTTTTGTGTTCCCACCTCCACAGACAACCAGATAGATAGAGAGAAATGTAGGAAATGAAGTAAAGTACACAAAGACACTACAAAACAGTGTTATGCTACTCAACCAAATAATAGAGGAGAGGAGTGAAAGCTTAGCACCTCCACCCAAAGCGCTCAAGGCTAGTGGGCAAGAAAATGAGAGGAACTCAAGCCTCTGTTGTCGTGGTGTTTCGTTCCACACTTGCTCTACTGAACTGATGGAGTGTTGATGTTGCTGCTATGAAGTGTAAAGTGTTAAGTGAGATTGAAGAGAGGATGTGAAGAAATCCAGCTGTGAAATGGAATGAGAATGAGTGAATATGAAGGAAAGAGGGAAGGAAACAACCATATTCGGGTTGGTCAGCCAAAGAGGGCATTACAAGTCGACTCCCAATGAGAAGTGTAACGCCTTTGTAGGCTCCAGATGCGAGAATCCATTAGGGACGTAAGCGCGTCACATGGACGTCTATGTGTCGCATGAACGTCTATTCGCCATGCGGGCGTCCTCAATAGTAACTCCTCCACCGACACTCAAAATGGGCGCCAAGTGTGATATCAACAATGGACTTATCTGGAATTAAGCCTCCACCTTTGGTTTTCTAAAGTGCAAAGGGGTAAAAGGGGAACTTGCATTAGGGGTGCAAATTTGATCCTATACATATACACACATACATACATCAATATTTATGTATATGTGTATTATTGTATATATAATATATACACGTATTCTATTTTTAAATTAAAATTATATATTATTAATATACAAATATACTTTCCATATATATATATAAGAAAAATATATAATTGTATCTTTTAAATATATTGCATATGTAAACATATATCTATATGTAAGTGTGTGAATATACATACATCCACACATGCATAGAAGCATATATATGTATATGTTTGAATATATACATACATACATATTCAACATATGTATTCCCTTTCAAAATCATATATATTTTTACTTAAATATAATTTTAAAAAATCATTAATATAGATATAATTTTTTTTTAAAAAGTAGATATGTCTATTATTTAAATTATACATAAAAACACAAATATGTATGTATGTGTACATATAAAAATATATGTATGTATGCATATATGTGAGTATATACATATATACATATTCAAACACACACATATTACCTTTCAAAATCATATATATGTGGTAAAATATACATAAATTTTAATCTTTATATGAATTTAAAATAGGGTATATATAATTTTAAAGTATATATGTTTATTATTTAAATTATCAATACAAATATAAATATGATGTAGGTTTGAGGGCTCGATAGTAGAGGGAGCTCCTATAGTGGGGATAGGAGTTGACCTGTATGAGCCCCATAGTGGAGCACCTCATTAACCAATTATAGTTCAACATTTACCCACAAAGAAAACAAATATGAATCAAACAATGTACACATATTAATTTTATAATATGTTTTTTTGTCCCAAATAGAAATATTTCATAAGTGTTACAGGTAAGTGCATATTAATAAAGCATCTAACATAACCCGTTTTGAATTGATGGTGTTAAGATAAGCAACATTGCATTTAATTTTGCACCCATACATATAACAAAAACAATATAATACTCCCGAGCACATATGTTACAATTGAAAATTTTATATACAATGGTGTGAAAATGTAACTGCCACATCAACATAAATCAAGCTCATTTCTCCCATCGCATAGTAATATTAGCTCCATCATATGTCACAAATCTCCAAATACAAAATAATCTTCAAAGAAAAGAAAATTCCATGTGCCCCATCTATCACACTCAACAACCCACCTACTAGTCACTTCCACATGCATCCAACACAGACAAGTTGTAAGGCTCACCAAAGAAGTCATCCAAAGAAGAGAACACAAATTAGATAATCCACAACATGCAAGAATCCGACCTAATCAATCAACTCTATAATTTATGAAAAAATTCAAATTTTCCAAACCCAACAAGCAACACAATTGAAACAAGAGAACACAAATTTAAGACCTCCATACCAAACAAGCATTCAAGAAATCATTAATATTACCAATTCAAATAGACATGGCATCCTTTAAATCTATTAATTTGTCTCAAGTGAATTCCTCGCTGATCTCATCATGTTTTCTCCTTTTGTTTTCTATCATTTTCTATATTTTAGTGGACGCATCAGTGTAAGAAGACGAGGTAACAAAAAAATATTAACACAAGAAATTTGCATATTCTTTTAGGTTTTTTACTACTCTAACATATAATCTACATGTCTATGTTATTTATGATGTGTATGTATATCCTACGGGATGTTGTAAACTATGAATGTCAATCTATTGTATATGATGTAAATGTTCTAACCAGTGTGATGTTAGTGCATATATGGGTTTTTAAGTTATTTTGTTTATGCCTCTAAATGTCAATCTATTGTATATAATGTAAATTTTCTAGCCACTTTGTTGTAAGTGAATATATGAAGTTTTAAGTTATTTTTTATGCATGTGAATGTTAATTTGTTGTATACGACGTAAATGTTATACTCATTGTTTTGTAAGTGCATATATGGGGTTTATTGTTGTAATGTTAATGCTTGTGAATGTTAATCTATTCTATACAATGTAAATTTTATATCCAATGTATTGTAAGTGCATATATATATATATATAAGACAAGGTTACACCAAGTTCTAGCCTAGATAAAGTGACAACCAACACATCTAAGATACAAAACCCAATCTAAGAACAAGAGAACACAAACAATGATAATAATTAAAAACATACAAATGAAACACTCCCCATTGTAGTTGATTTCTTCCCTTGTCTCTCCTATTTCTCCTTTTGCAATCTTTGCCCTCAGATTTGAAGTTTTACTTGTGTAATAACCTGAAAATTGTAAGTAGAAAGTTGGAGATAAATGGATATTAAGGTCAAAATGGAGGAAAGTGGTCTCTTTTATAGACAACCATTCAAATAGACGGATGAGATTGATCTTCTCAAAAGATTCTAAGATCAACGGATGAGGATTCATGAGAGGGAGGTTTGAAACAGAGGGCTAAGATCGAGTTTCTAGAAAGATGCCCAGATCAACGCTGGAGGATTGATGCACCAAAAAGAGGTGGGCAATGAAGGCTATGACGACCAACGGCTATGACAAACATAAAGGCCATGACAGAGATTAATGATCAAGGCATCTCTGACCAAAAGGGAGGCGTACATAATTTATTCAAATTATTTATTCGAGAAAAAGAGAAAATGGAGGAAATGGACAAGTGGAATTTCAATTAAAATAATTTACATAATTATTTTAATTAAATGAGAGGAAATGTAAAAAGGGGGATTAAATAATTAAATTGACTTTAATTATTTAATACAAGAGACACATGGACAATTGAATATTTTTGAAAATTATTTAATAATAGATGAATTAAAAGAGGAAGTGAATAGTTAATTAATAGTAATTATTTAACCATAGACAAAATATGATAAGCAAATAATTAAATAAAGATTAATTTATTTAATTACTGAAGAAAGGGGGATATTAGTGACACAATTAATTTATTTAATTAGTTGGGATAGAATAAAGATTAAAGAGTGAATTAATTAAATAATTAAAATTATTTAATTAATAGAGGAATATAGTTAGGGATAATCAAATAACCAAAGTTATTCAATTATCGGAGGATGACGACCAAGAAAAATGGTGCTCACAGACTTAGGACATTTTTTAGTGTCCACATTTTTCCTCTCTTTGACATAATGTGATTTGAGTGTTGTGTCAAAGAAATTTAGTCAAGAGGATGCCCCAGTGAAGTCAGGGTATAGGTATGCCCCCTCAGGAAAATTTGACAAATTTTCAAAAAAAATCAAAAATTTGGAAAATTGTCTCGATAAGACAATTTGATGGCCAAGAATCGAATGGTGAAGACAGAATTGAGTTTCAAAATCGATAAAGGGGTCGAATTCGAGGTCAAAAGGCATCAAAAGGTGCGCCCAATAGTCAAGGTGGGACAAAAACCCTAATTTTGAACCTATAAATAGCAATTTGAGTTTGAAAAAAGGGTCATTTTCACATTCCAATTTAGAAATTCTAGAGCTAAGAGTGATTGTCTAGCGAATATGCCGCCTATTCCTGAGGCTTCCCACTGTGCATAATGGATTCAAAGACACCATCGACCTGAGGGAGCGCCCCCCAGTATGTACTACAAACCTGAATTTTAATTTTTTGTTTTGCGTCCATTTAGGTCAGGAATCAATTTAGCAGGCAATTGCATTGCAGAATTTTGTGATGCAATTGTGTGCGTGTTCAACACATTTGATAAGCGGTTCGCCGCAATCATCTCGGTGTGATGCAACTGCATTAGGGCTAGGGAACAAGCGTTTGCGGTGCGACGCACAAAATTGTGTGATGCAAGTGACTTTCCAAGTTGCATGTGTGGACGAGAGTGATGCAAATGACTGGGTGTGACACATGTGAATTATGAAATGACGCATTCGATAAGCGAGTGACGCAATTGCAATTATGAGTCATTTTAAAATAAGTGTGATGCATATGCCAAACTACGACACAATTACCTGGTTAAAAATGTGCCCCAAATTAGGAAACTTTGACTTGGTCAATGTAGGTTCAATAGGTCAATTGAAGGTCTTGGATTGACATAATATCTTACTTGATGATTAAAGGAGCATCTACCTTTGATTTACACATCTGATTCGAGACCAAATGTTTTTTGATTGTGGGGACAACTGGGCGAGGATGAGAGACAGGCACTGCTAGACTTGGGTTTGTTCTACGTGACTTATATGCCCATGATTAGGGAAAACAAAGGGATGTTGACAACATGGCAGAGTGGTGGCACTTTGAGATGAACAACTTCCATTTTCCGATAGGGGAGACATCAGTCACCCTAGAGGATGTATAGAGGATCCTATGGTTTCCGATTCGCGGGGAGTGGGTATGATATGACCCCGCTCGAGGACTATAGGCCTTGTATGAGTATTACCAGTGCAATGACGATGCAAAGCTCAAGATCCAAGGCTACGAGATTTGATGGGAGACCCTAGTAGAGACCTATGACAGATATGGTGTGCACTAATAGTAGGAGTGATGATTCCCAATCATAGGGGGCACGATTTCCTAGTAGGCTAGGGAGAGGTACTCGGGTCTATGGTTCAGTATGGCACAATGTATGCATGGGGGACATGTCTATTGGCGATGCTCTATTTTCAGCTTCATGACATCGTGTACCGGGGAGGAGAGAGTTTGAGCTACGGGGTGACCTTATTGACAATATGGGATTGGGATCACATAGCAATGTTTCGATCTCTAGTGGTTTAAAAACTAGCGGCCAGTGCACCATATGCATATATATATCAAGGGGCCTTGACACAAACACATGATGGTGATGTGGGTTATCGGAGGAATGGTTTAGATACACTAGTCAGTTTCATTTGGAGGCCATACAAGGCTTGTCAATTATGGATCAATGAGGATGACCACATGCCATGGTTTCGACATCCCAAATATCTGATCGGATGGATAGTGCAGTCACAACATATCATAGAGATGTATCTCCCAGAGAGGGTCAGATGACAGTTTGGGGAGAGACAGGATGTGCCAGTTGGGACTGTAGAGTATGGTCAATCCTCGCAAGAGGTGCATCCATGGGGACCACAGATTTTTATCACCACCACAAAGTAGGAGATCGACACCATGCAGGCATCGGATAGGGAGTGGCAAGGAGGGGATGTCGATGCAGGGATGACACCAGAGTATGATGTCTAGTGGTTGATACACAGACCCATTCCATTAGCATATCTACAACAACCAATGTGAGTAGAGCATCAAGGAAAGGGCCCGAGAGGCTGGTGAGGTGATAGGGGGCGGGGAGGTGGAGGTCGAGGAGATGGTGGAGGGAGAGGATATGGTGAGAAGGGGGATGGAGGAGGATGAGGGGATGATGCAAGAGATGGGAGATGAGGATGGGGAGGAGGTGACATGCATAGGAGGAGGAGGGATGGGGGATGATAGTTGGCGAGGTAGTTGTTGCCGATCAAGGAGGAGGAGGAGATGGAGGAGGACCAACTTGGGGTGAGAGTGGCAGTAGAGGTGGTAGTTTAGGATGTGGCGTAGCCAAAGGTGGCACAACCAAAGGCTATGGAGGTTGAGGCAAGAGGGGAGGGAGGATAGGAGGGGTAGGTAGAGGAGCATGGAGAGGAGGCAAAGATGGATGAGGTAGATAAAGTCCTCTATGAGAGGATCATCATGGGGATAGAGGAGGTGGGAATAGAAGGGGGCAAGGAAAAGGAGGGGACTACGGATCATAGGATAACCGCCCTATAGGTGCATGTACAGGAATTAAAGGCCAAGTTGAGGACTATGACTACTAATATGGATGGCCTTAAGGCTGAGAGGGATGCTTTACAACTTAAGAGGGACCTAGCAATGATCAGTTGATAGTAGATTGACCAGTGCATGATTGATTTTACAGCTACATGTAATGGGTCCATTGTTGATGTTGCACGAGAGTATGATCGGGCTAGCAGGGCCATAGAGTATTATAGATATTTATATAAGAGAGTGGTACCACCTAAGAGGAGGGAGCCCTCATTTGCAGAGATGGAGAGTGGTTCATGGGAAAGATCACGTAGTAGGACACATAGTCGGCGGTCTCATAGCAGGTCAGAGGGGGAGACATCAGATGCTAGATGGGCTATGACATATGACATGCCTCCTACTACAAATCATAGGGGCAGGGAGTCACCTTGTAGGGAGGGCAGGGATGTCCCAGAGATAGATCAGGGCATTTCAAGCTAGGGCCTCTATTTTATTTATGTTGTTATGTGTTTTTGACACTGATATTTTGATTATTGAGGTTGCGAGCTCCATCTTTATTGGATACATCATGATATTTTACTTGTGACATTATTATTTTTTGAGCGATATATACAATATAATTTTGGAGGCAATTGATGATATGCATTGTTATATGATTATGCATTTATGATGATGACATGCTATGGATATGGATTTTTATGTTGTGGTTATGATGTTTATCAATGCATTCTATATGGTTATGTGATGGTTTAATATGCTTTATAATTTATGCACTTATGATTATGTTATGAATGTTTATGTTTTTTATGATGTGTATGGATGGTAAATGCAGTGTAGATTACCTAATTTGATAGATGCAATGTGATGTACTTTTGATTATGGATGTTTATTTTATTATAGTATATGCATGGATGATGAATGCAATAGAAATGACCTAATGTTGTGAATATGATGTAATATACAGATGCAATTAGTTGTAATGTAATGAAATGCTTGAATGATAATGCAAAATGTCGTGATTGAAAATGTTTAATATGGATGCAAGATGTCATTAATGTGATGTTATGATGTATGGGATGCAATGTGATTTGAAATGCAATACAATATGATATGAAATACAATGCAATGTAATATGATGTGATATGATGTAAAATGGAATGTGATATGGAATGTAATGCTTTGATGGAATGTACAATGCGATAAAATGTACTACTGTGATGATGGTAATATGATGATAAAATGTTAATTCTATATGGATGATCTCTATGTTTTTTGTATTTTCGTATGCAAATATATGTGACCGAATGTGATAATGATATCTATGATGAAAATGATTTTTATGATGATGTCTAACATGATTATGCATGCAACTTGTTTTTGTGTGTCATAGGACTCGATCAAGATGTAGATGGAATAAATGTTAGTGTGGAAGAGATGGGAGAGATTGATGTTAGTGTGAAAAAGGAAAGGAGGATGAAGATGGAAAGTCAAACAGGAAATGATAGGGGACCAAATTTCATGCTTTTATATTAATCATCATCGGGTCTCAAAAGTGTCACAAATGGAACACAAACACCATGGTATGAAATAGACCAAGGTGTGCAAGGTGACCATTTATGAGAGACAAGCAGTCAAAAGAAAACATCAACAGATAAGGAATGCCCCGGCTCATACTAAGGACCCAATTATCCCAGTATTTTTGCCAAGACAAATTGCAAACAACAAGCCAATAAAAGAGGCCATGATCCATCATCGTCCCTATAATTCCGCTAATAGGAAATCCTCAAGGTCACTAGTAACCTGACCCAAAACCAACCAAAAAAGATAAGATGAATCTAGACCAACAGAGTGAGACAGTGTTTGCCGATAATGATATTGCTAAGATTGCTTGATGTGACTAATTAGGTTGACCAAGATGAATGGATTTGATTAATAATTTGACAAGGATTGATTGATAATTTTGACAAGGATTGATGATAGTTTGACAAAAGTTGACCAACTGATTTGATTAACAGAATGGCAAGAATGGACAAATTGATTTGATTGATTACGTCTGGTTTCAAGAAGGACACCTCCTCATTAAGTCAAGATTGATTGATCAAGATTGACGAGATTGATTGATTGTTTGATATCAATTGATTGGTAAAGTTGACAAGGTTGATTGATTGAGCCCAATTTCAGGAAAGACACATCCTGATTTAGGCAAGATTGATTGACAAGGTTGACAAGATTTATTGATAAGGTTGACCAAGCGATGTGACAATACCTAATTTCAGGAAACACATATCCTTGTTTAAGGTAAGGAACACATCTGATAAAGTTGACCAAGTGACAAGTGTTGATGAGAAACCTAACTGCAAGAAGGACACATCCTTCTTAAGGTGAATGACCAAATTGACAAAGTCTAATCTCAAGAAGGACACATCTTGATAAAAGACAATAGATAAGACCAAATGAGACAAATGACATAATGCCCCATTCCAATATAAGACCAATGACTTGATTGATTGATTAATGATAAGAGGATTGATTGATTTGCAAATTGATTGATTAATTAGAGATTGAAAGATTTGTTGGTTACATTTTCCTATTGATTCATGATTTGGTTTAAATGATGATTGTCTGCGGACCAAGAATACGACTAGACTTGACAAACCCTAAAGGAATGACCTAGGTGGCCTCGGGGGCTCATCGATTGATGGCCTTGCCTACAATGTACACACAGAGACCTCATAGTTTGACATGACTTGACTTTGTTTTATTTGACAAAGGACTGAGTCATGATTTTATTTGGAAAACCTAAAGGACATACCTAATGTCTTGGGGGACCATTGAAGATGAGCCTTTCCTACGTAGAAAATGTGCAGAGACAATGTAGTTTGACCACTCTAACACGAACTGACTCAGACTTGGACTCAGAATCTATTTTTGGAAGTTTTTGAATTTTTTTGATGTTTTTGGATTTTGATGGTTTATGATTTTTATGGATTTTGAGAGATCCAATTGTAGCCATTGTGTTAGCTTCTTTGTTTTGGATTCTCGGAATATGTTTAAAAGTGATGGCATCAAAGTATAATATGAAACTATCCACCATACACTTGTAGGGCATCAAATTTTCATCCTTGGTGTCATAATCATTGTTAACTTTCTTAATCACTAACAGAGAATCGTCGTAGACTTGAAGATCCTTGATTTTCCATTTTATTTCTATACGAAGTCTTGTCAACAATGCTTTGTACTCTTCTATGTTATTAGTGCATGGGAATGCTATTCATAATGACTTGGGGATGGAATCTCCTTGAGGTGTGATGAGCAGAATTCCAGCCATTGAACCATGACTTGTGTAAGACTCATCAAAATATAGTTTCCATGTTGTTGGTGTGTCTATGACAAAGATTGATTCATCTGGGAAATCGAATATTAAAGGATGATATGATTTTAGTAGTGCATTTGTGAGTTGATCTTCTAGCACTTGTCCTTTTATGGCTTTTTGATCAATGTAATCAATGCCATATTCACTCAGAATCATAACCCACTTAGCTAGTCTTCCTATCAGAGCTGCTTTGCTAAGGAGATATTTCAGAGGATCAATTTTGGCAATTAGTTTTGTCTTATGATTCAACATGTAATGTCTCAAATTTTGTGCTACAAATACCACTACTAGACATGCTCATTCAATAGGACTATATTTTAATTCATATCCAACTAGGGTGCGAGTGATGTAATATATTGCTCGTTCTTTGCCATCATTGTCATTTTGTGCTAGTAATGCCCCCAGTGTTGATGTAGTGGCTGTCACATATAGTATCAGATGTCTTCCATCAATTTGATGCATAAGAATTGATGGATTCAATAGATAATTCTTGATCTGATCAAACGCTTCTTGACACTTATCTATCCAATTGAAGGGAATGCCTTTCCTCAATAGATGTTCAAATGAGTGGATCTTATCGGCTAATTGAGCAATGAACCTACGGATTGATTGTAGTCCTCCTTGTAATTTCCTTAATTGATTGGTTTTGGTTAGTGGTGGAATTTCTAAGATAGATTTGACCTTTGCGGGATCAACTTCTATTCCTCTACGTGAGATAATATATCCAACAAGCTTGCCTGATTGGACCCTGAAAACACATTTCTTTGGATTTAGTTTGAGTTGATACTTTTCTAGTCATATGAAAATCTTGTCTAGTACTACTAAGTGTCCATTTCATTCTAAAGATTTAGAGAGAAGGTCATCAACATAATATTCCATAAGCACATGCATGTAGTCATGAAAAATTGTAGTCATGGCTCTTTGGTATGTATCTCTGGCATTTTTCAGTCCAAATGACATACCATTCCGACATAAAGTTCCCCAAGCACATGTGAAATTTTTCTTTGGTGGATCTTCAATGGAAATTATTATTTGATTGTATCTTGAGAATCCTTCTATGAGTGATAGCATTTCATATCCATCTGTGAGGTCTACTATGATGTCGATATTTGGTAGGGGAAAATCATCTTTAGGACAATCTTTGTTGAGGTCTCTTAAATCTATGCACTCTGATTTGACCATTTGGCTTGGTGATAGGAATGAGGTTTGGTATCCAATTTGTGTAATCAATAGAGCAAATAAACCCAACATCCAAGAGCTTCTTTAGTTCTACATTGACAAGGAGTGCAATCTGTGGATGCATTTTGCTTAGATTTTGTTTGTATGGTTTGGCATTTGGTAGCAGTGTTAAGTTATGTAGAACCAGTTTGGGATCCAACCTAGGCATATCAGCATACGACCATGCAAAATTGATTTGTCTTTTTGAAAAGAATTTTGTGAACTCGGGCTTCTCCTTAGTGGTTAAAGATGTTAACTGTATGATTCTAGAATTATCTTGTGTTCCAATATTCACTTCTTTTGTTTCTTCTATCAGCAACAATGATCTCTCTCGGTCTATAGGGATACTTTCCAATCCTCCATCCTTGGGCGCCTCAGAGAGGTTTTCACCTTTGGATATGTCCTTTATTTTTACTTTTTCACAGTCACCAGGTTCCTTTTAGTTTTCACCGGAAGACCTATTACTTGTATTTTTCATTTTCACTTATGTGACTAGAGGATAAGACAGCCTCACCAAAGTATGTCGCATAATCGAGTTTTATGGCAACTCCAACCTTATGATCCCCACTTGGTATTCCTTCATGAAGTCTCATGAACTCAGTAATTACTTCGTTGTTCTCAAAAGTGTCCAAACTTGGTGGTTCTTGTTGATCCTAATCTATGAGTTGTGGGTAGACAAGGGGTAAGCCATCATCAATATTATCAAGGGTCATGGTGTAGGAAAATAGGGTAAAGACAGAGGTAGAGTCATCAAGGTCCCAAGAAGTAGCGTCAATGGTCTCCCAAAAGTGCTTGATCTATTCTTCTCTTTTCAAAGGGACTTTTGGACAAGGACTTGGCAGGCTTGGCTTGGTATTAATGGCAAGCATTTTATTGAATTGTTTTTCAAGGGGAGGCTCATCGAGTATTCCAAACATTTTATCAAGGTCCATAAAGGTAGTGTAAGATAGGGAATCCCATTTGTATTCATTGGAATCAGTCTCATAATCCCAAGAGTCCTCGTATGTTTCAATCTCATCTAAGGCATTAGCAACTGCACTTGAAGGTAACCCGATACCCCAGATACTCACTTTCACTGGTACAAACCCTAGTCCTTGGTGTTATATTAACTTATGAGTTTGCAAGGGTTCCCTCATTCCTTATTTATTTAGGCCAAGACCACTGTCTCCATCATATCCTTGTCATTTCATTATTGGGAACCCTTTTGGGTACTTCAAGTAGAAACTTCTTATATTCAATGTCCTGCTCATCTTTGTACAACCATGTGAGAATGTGATCATCTAGAGATTCTTTGGCAAGTTCCCCCCATTTAGTGAAGGTGGTAGGGGGATTATGAAAGATAACTTTGGGTTGCATGGTATGCGGTTTTCCATATGACTTCGACAATTTAGGTAACTTTTTGATGAAAAAGAGACTCTCCATGTTATATTCTTTGCATCCTTTGTCTTGAATCTAGATCTTAGGCGTGGAAGGTGTGATGAATGGAGTGGATGATTTGAAAAGGGTAGACAGATAAATGTAGTGAGATGGACTGGTGGATGAAGTGGAAGGTGAGGCCTCTCGATTAATGGGCACTTGCATTTCAGCAGTTCCTCTTAGGTTTGAACAATACTGAAAAGGATCAGGGTTGCCTGGAATAGTGATTTCAGTGCCATTGTGGGGGAACTAGAGTCATTGATGATAAGTGGATGGAATATCCCTTATGGTATGGATCCATGGGTGGTCAAGGAGAATATTTTAATGTAAATCCAAATCCAAGACATGAAACATTGTGTCCTGTATTGTTGGGCCAACTCTTATGGGAAGTGAAATTACACCTTTGGACGAGCGTTCAACATCATCATAAGCATTGATAGTGATTTTATTGGTTCAATTAATACAATTATCAGATTATCCCAATTCTTTCACCAATTTTAGTGAGAAAATATTCAGACCTACTCCATCGTCTACTAGGACTTGTCTGATCTTGAATTTATTAATGTAGACTTCTAGGTGTAGGGGGTCATTATGATCATATTTTGTTGCGAAAAAGTCTTGCTCAAAGAAGGTGACATGGTGAGGCATAGCTAGATGACCAAACATGGCCTGAAATGCATTGCCATCTAGGTTTGCGGGGACGAATGCTTGTTGTAATTATTTATCAAGGATGGATCTGTGTTGTGGGGATGTGCAAAGGAGCTCCAAGATAGAAATTTGTGCAGGGGTTTTCCCAAGCTGGTCTAGGAGATTATGTTGACTGTTTGGATGCGAATTAGATGGAGGTCCTGGAATAGTTATCTTGGTTCTGCAAGTGGCAGCAACACAATCTAATTTTTTCTTATTTATGGTAATGGTAGCAATGCGATCATCAAAGGGTCTTATGTTCGGAATGATAGTGTTGTAATCATGTTTGACTATGACATAATTGGCATTGTTGTTGTTCCCTGAACTAGAGGCTTTTCCTTTATCATGGTCTTGCAAGAGAGTCTTGAATATGGTATGATTAGCATTGGTTTTTCCTTGTGAATCTCCCACCAATATGGTTCCATTTTCAATGAGTTCTTGAATAATTTTCTTGAGTTTCCAACATCTAGTTGTTTTGTGTCCTTTTCCATGGTGATATTCACACTGTTCGTCTTCTTTCCACCAATCAAGTTTGATCAAGGAAGGTTCATAATTCTTGGTGTCCAAAAGTGAGATGACATTATATTACAAAATTTGTTTGAGTATTGATTTGATGGGTTCACCCAATTGAGTGTATGTTCTTTTGGCATAGGGAGGACCTCTACGTTGTTGATTGTTTTAGACAACATTTAGTGTTTGGTTGTGACCTTGGGTATGTATGTTTGATACATTTGGTGTATTTGATGAGAAGGGACCTTTAAGTTGAATGGTTGGGCCTTTGGTTATCAGTTTCGCATCAACAACTCCATCATTCGTGACATTTTTGTTTTGAGACCAGTATTTTCTCTTGTCATTGTTGGATTTTGGATTGTCTTTGTTTACCTTGACTAATCCTTATACGGTAAGACCTTTCTCAATAAGGACACCTTTCTCAAGGATCTCTTCAAAGGTTGTGCAACATTGGATTTGAATTTGAATCATCAACTCTTCGTTAAGGTTTTCGACAAACATGGTGACCAATTATTTTGTAGGAATGTGACAAGGGAATTTGCTAACTAAACCTTGCCATATTTTCTAAAACGAGGTGAGTGATTCCCCTTCTTGGTTGTGCTCAATGTTGCAAGGGTGACATCATTTTTAATGTTGAAGTCAAAATGATTGATGAATTTGTTGGATAGTTCACCTCATGTTCTAATTCCTGGAGGAAGGTGTGCAAACCAATCTAGGGCTGGTCCTGTAAGACTTCGTGGGAATAGTCTCATCAAATAGGTTGGATCATATGAGACTTCCATGCATGATATGTTGAATTCTTGAATGTGCTCTATTGGATCCCCTGTCCCCTTGTACTTAGGCAAAGGTGGTGTTGTGAAATGAGGGGGAAAGGGTAGCATGTACAAATTACTATCAAATGGAAAGAGGCACAATTCCTCCATAGAATAATTCTTCTTATTGGTCCCCAATTGCATGTTTGTCATTTTTTGTTGAAGGTTCTCCACTTGTTGTATCAGAATTTCAGCAAGATATGGTGTTGCATTGTTTTGGTTTGGTGCCATGATGTTGGTATTAGGGTCATATATTGGATTTGAATTAGGATTGATGCTTTGTGACATGGGACCTTGGTTTCCATATTGATTTATGTTGTTTTGATTTGGGATGAAATTTGTATTTAGGTTTTTTCCAAAGGTCGTGTTTGCATTTGGTATGGCGTTTTGGAGTCGAGGTGTAGACCCTTGATTTTGAAAACTTGGTCCTTGATTTGCATTTTAAAATGGGGGTATAGGTCCTTGGTTGATGTTTTGACATGTATATGTAGGTCCTTGATTGATATTTTGACATGAAGGAGAGGTCCCTTGATTGGTATTTTGTGATGAAGGTGTAGGTCCTTGATTGATGTTTTGTTTTAAGTGCGGGCATGCCAAATGAAAATGGATTTTCGGTTTGTTCTTCTACAATAGTTGAGACATCAAAGCCTTGAGGTAATTTGGAACCCTTTTTAGCTAGTGCATAGAAGAATCTGTTGTGGTCAACACTAACAAGTTGATCAACCATTCTTAAAATTCTTGGGTCTTGATAAGATATCTCAATTTCTTGAGGAGTTAATTGTTTGTTGAATTCTTCTAGGCTCATGTGTTCCCATGTGTTGGTTAGGTCTCCTTGTGATGTGTCTCTTGTAGGTGTAGCATGGTTTGAATCCATTCCAAGGGTAGTGTCATGAAAAGGGTCACTTGGAAAATACCTGTCCTTTCTTTTTCTTTTTGACCTTGTTTTAACCATGTGGGACTTTTTCAAGTTGAGGGATAATGCAAGATGGTGATGAAACTAAACTATGTTTTTGGATTTTTTGGATTTTAGGATATGAGAATGCAAGGATGATAAATGCAAAAGGAATCTAAAGGTCGATTAATGATAAGGTGACTAAATAATTCTAAGGTTAAGGTGAAGGCAAGCTATGCCCATGCCAAGTTGACTAATTTAACGGAAAATGATATGGTGCTAAGACTGGTGAAAATGAACTATTTTTTTGTATTTTTTAGGATAAAGGTGAAAAGTGCAATTTAGATTGAAGATGAAATTTTGGCAAGATGATGATAAAAGCTATGATAATATGGATTTAAATGAGGTCAAGCTAATGCAAGGGAGTCCTAAAATTTTAAACAAAGGATGATAATCAAGCTAATGTGAACCCAAGGTAGCAATCCCAAATGTCATTAACCAAGAGGATAAACAAGAGGAGAATTTTGACAAGGTTGAGTCAAGGCTGGGACACAAGCTTAAGACTCAAATTGGACAAAGGTGATAAAATTTGAAAATAGGAAGGATAATGGTCAATGACAAATAGGATATGAAACGAAAGGTTTTCCAAAAGCTTAATGGTCTTCCAATGTTCAAAATATGAAGGTTTAAATGTAACCTATGGATCAAGGTTTAATTTATGCAATGCAAAGGATGCAAGAAGGTAACCTATAATGTAATGTTTCCCTAAATGGCAGTGCTAGAATGAACTGGTAAATCTTGCAAGTCTCTAGTTTATCAGTCAAAGGTCATTGTGGAAATGATTTGATCAGATTTCGGATAAAGATTTTGAGAGTTTTTGTTTAGTAGACAATTGCAGCTTTGTTTTCTTTAAATGCAATATTTCAGCTGCGGGTTTCTAGACCTCAAAATACAATGCAAGTTATCAATTGTGGCTCTATTTTTATTAGTTGCGGCTTAGGTAGACAATTGTGGTTTTCTAGTTTTCAGTTGCAGTTCACAATATCAGATGCTGCTCTATTTTTGACAATTGCGATTTTCCAGAATGTTGTCTTGGCAACTTTGATGTTTTTAAACCGATTTCTAATCAGATTTTCACTGTTTTTGATGAAATCTGATTGAAAAACATAGAAAACAATATCAAGCACTTGTTTTTGGTCTAGTTTGGATGTAAAAATATTTTGATTATTGAAATACAAGCACAATCCTAGGTTGGAAGAGACAATATTTTTTGGGTACCCACTTAGATTTCTCCAACCATGCCTATTCAGAGAGGATGACCTAGGAATTTGGTAGCATTGGCTCCCCCTTACTCGACACTTACTTCTCGGGCATACCAAGTTCCAAATTCCCTAAGACCACAAGGATCTAAAGAAAATTTCCATCTCTACAATGAACCATGAAAGTGTGGGACAAATTCAGAGGTCTGACCTTCTACGCCAACAAATAGAAGGATTTTGTCTTTCTACACAAAGGTTTCTAGTAAGGGCATCCGGTTTGGGGGATACTATGATAAACTCCCGACCCTTAGAACAAAGGATTTTTGCATCATAAATATATTGGGGGAGAGCTATCACATACCACTTCCCATTGATCACAACTTTCATTGCAACCACACATTTATATAGCGGTTCGGAAGGACTTGGCTTTAGCCCGTTATCGCTTGGGTCGTTCCCACCTTTTGAAGCAGGGTGGTAGGCCCTTCTAAGGGATTAAAAACATAAAGATATGGGTCTGGCTTATCATCACCAAGTTTGCACAAGGTGAGAGCATACACCTACCACCTTACAAGCACGAAAAACAATGGTTTATTAACCCCTAATTAAATCTATGTGAAAAAGACAGTTGTTCTTTTTAAGCACCGATTGAAATGTGATATACTCTTAAACAAACAAGATTTAGTTGTTTCATAATAAAATATTGGACACACGAAAACCTGCAAAACCACCCATTAGTAGTTTCTCAAAGATGTCTTAGACCAACAAAAAGCTGCAAAACCTTAGTTAGCACAAAAGGTCAAAAGTTAAACTAAATTCATAAATTAGCAACTAAACTAAATTAGAAATTTAAAAGAAAACTAAACTAAGAGCCCGATTTTTTTGTTGTTTCAAAAGAAATAATTTTGTAGAGTTCCACTCTAAAGCCACACACTACAAACAAAATATTAGTAACCAGAAAACACTACCCTACTCAAAAACTTCAAAAGAAAAATCGAAAAAATACTAAAAATTGGAACTTTATACTGAGCAAACAAATGCATCGTTTCTTTCAGCAATTGCATCGCTAGGTCACATCGCACCTGAGTGATTTCGTCATGATTTTGAATTTGAATTTTCCCGCCCATGAAGGTCTTCAAAAAATGTGTTGTTTATCGTCAGATGTGTTGTTGTTTTGATCAGTTGTGTCGTTTCCTAGCAAATGTGTTGTTGCTTTGATCAATTATGTTATTTCGTACTTGAAATCTGCAAAAATAAGAAAAAACTGTACGAAATCTTGCAAAAACTATTGTTCACATCAGGTTCACCAATGTAAGACGGGGTTAAACCAAATTCTCGCCTAGATAAAGTGACAACCAACACATCTAAGCTACAAAACCCAATCTAAGAACAAAAGAACACAAACAATGAGAAATAAATTAAAAACATGCAAATGAAACACTCCCCATTGTAGTTGATTTCTTGCCTTGTCTCTCCTATTTATCCTTTTGTAATCTTTTCCCTCAAATTTGAAGTTGTACTTGTGTAATAACCTACAAATTGTAAGTAAAAAGTTGGAGATAAATGGTTGTTAAGGTCAAAATGGAGGAGAATGGTCTCTTTTATAGACAACCATTCGAACGGACGAATGAGATTGATCTTTTAGAAAGATTTTAAGACCAACGCATGAGGATTCATGAGAGGGAGGTTACGAAACTGATGGCTAATATTGAGTTTCTAGAAAGATGCCCAGATCAACGATGGAGGATTGATGCACCAAAAAGAGATGGACAATGAAGGCTATGATGCTAACGGCTATGACAAACATAAGGGCCATGATAGAGATTAATGAGCAAGGCATCTTTGACCAAAAGGGAGGCATAAATTATTTATTCGAGAAAAAGAGAAAATGGAGGAAACAGACAAGTGGATTTTCAATTAAAATAATTTGCATAATTATTTTAATTAAATGAGAGGAAATGTGAAAAAGGGATTAAATAATTAAATTGACTTAATTATTTAATACAAGAGACATGTGGACAATCAAGTATTTTTGACAATTATTTAATAATAGATGAATTAAAAGAGGAAGTGAATAGTTAAATAATTAATAATTAATATTAATTATTTAACCATAGACGAAATATGATAAGAAAATAATTAAATAAAGATTAATTTATTTAATTATTGAAGAAAGGGGGGTATTAGCGACGCAATTAATTTATTTAATTGGTCAGGATATAATAAAGATTAAAGAGTGAATTAATTAAATAATTAAAATTATTTAATTAATAGAGGAATATGGTTAGGGATAATCAAATAATCAAAGTTATTCAATTATTGGAGTACGACGACCAAAAAAATGGTGCTCGCAAACTTAAGACATTTTTCAGTGTCTACAATATATATATACAGTCATGCTTTTTACTAAGACTTATAGTCGTAATTGGATTAGCTTATTTGGTTGTGTGGACATGTTTAGTTTCAACTTTATTGAATTTACGTTTATCTGAGCTAAAAAGATTGAATTTATATTGTAGTTTAGGCCTGGTTTTAATTGGGACATGCATTTGGGAATTTGATAAACCTTTTTTGAATCATGGATCTATTTTTGATGAATTGATTGTCTTAGAAAATGCATGTTTTAGCTTTGTAACCAGGACTAAAGAGAAGTGGTTGCTGGTATTGGATGATAGTGTGTGAAAATTGTTGTGTTAGGGTATTGATCTCGGATTTATAATATTTAGGGCAATCTTAGATAGGTTGGTAATGTTTATATATGTATGTATGTATGTATGATTTATGCATGTGAATGCTTATTTGTTGTATAAGATGTAAATGTTTTATCCACGGTGTTGTAAGTGCACATATAGAGTTATAAGTTATATTGTTTTTCATTAAATACATATATATTGTATATGATGTAAATGTTCAACTCGATGTGATGTAAGTGCATATATGGGGTTTTAAGTTATATTGTTTATGCCTATGAATATCTATTTATTTTATACGATGTAAATATTCTTCCCATAGTGTTGTAAGTGTATGGGGTTTAAATTATATTGTTTATGTTTGTGAATTCCTATTTATTGTATATGATGTAAATATTCTACCCATTGTGGTGTAATTATATATATGGGATTTTAAGTTATATTGTTCATCCCTGTGAAAGCCTATATTGTTAGGACAAGGTGTGTTGTACACCTTGCATAATGTATTTAATGTAATTATTCTTGGGGCCACTTTATGTTGTATGTAACATTGGGACATAAGTTAAAGTTGTAAAAATGTAATTATTTAATATTGGGGAAAATAATTAAATACAGTACCCAATATTAAATGTGGGAACATGGTTTTGTAATCTCATGGTTTTAGTCACATGGTTTTGTGTAATACCACTTGGTGGTTTTGTGAGAGCTTGTGTCTATAAAATCAAACACAAGGGTAGTTGTTTAGGTTGATCAGTTGGCAGGTTAGCTCTGATTAGCATTTGTGGAGGTTTGAAGCATGGCATGTGATGTGTAGTTGCATGCTTGTTCACATGGATTGCATGAAGAGGGCTTGTTGCTTCAATGGTGTTCATGGAGACTTTGAAGATGTATTGTAATCTTTATTGTTGAATAATACATGAGAGGTGGATTCTTTTGGAGGCTGGGTTTTTCCCTCTTGAGGGTTTTCCCAAGGTATATCTTGTGTCATATTTTCATGGGTATTTTTTCTATTCTCTTGCATGTAGATTTTGAATACTTATTTGCATAGATCTCTTTTGGGTTATGTGAAAATTGTCTTTAAATGGATGCAAGTTTCCAACATATATGTTGTATAGGATGTAAATTTTCTACCCACGGTGTTGTAAGTGCACATATGGGGCTTTAAGTTATAGTGTTTATGCTTGTGAATGCCTATGTATTGTATAGATGTAAATATTCTACCCATTATGGTGTAAGTGCATATATGAGATTTTAAGTTATATTGTTTATGTTTGTGAATGCCTATAGGTTGTATAGGTTGTAAATATTCTACCCATTGTGATGTAAGTGCATAAATGGAGTTTTAAGTTATATTGTTTATACATGTAAATGTGTATATGTTGTATAGGTTGTAAATGTTCTACCCACTATGTTGTAAGTGGATATATGGGGTTTTAAGTTATATTGTTCATACATGTAAATTTCTATCTATTGTATAGGATGTAAATGTTCTACCCATGGTTTTGTAAGTGCATATATGGGTTTTAAGTTATATTGTTTTTGTTTGTGAATGCCTATGTATTGTATATGATGTAAATATTCTACCTACTGTGGTGTAAGTGCATATATGGAGTTTTAAGTTATATTGTTTATGCATGTGAATGCTTATCGATTGTATAGGATGTAAATGTTCTACTCACTATGTTTTAAGTGCATATATGGGGTTTTAAGTTATGTTGTTTAAGTTTTTTGATGTTTATTTATCGTATAGAATGTGAATGTTCTACCCATTGTGTTGTAAGTGCATATATGTGTTTTAAGTTGTATTGTTTATGCTTGATAATGTCTATTTGTTGTATAGGTTGTAAATGTTCTACCCATTGTGTTTTAAGTGCATGTATGGGGATTTAAGTTATATTGTTTATGCCCCTTTATTCGATATGAATGCTTTAAGTTATATCCAATGTACTATTTGTTAATAACTAATACTTTGGCTAGTTGAGAGGGAAAGAACAGGCAACGCATGTTAAATGCAAGGAAGTGAACGTTGTGGGTGGATGTGTTATCCACTATTAATGTCTATCTATTATATAAGATGAAATTGTTATAGGAAGTGTAATGCAAATGAAAACATGGGATTTTTTGTTATATTATTAATGCTTGTCTTAAAAATTATTAATGGCCACCTCTTCTATAGGATGTAAAATTTATTATGTAAATGTCTATTTGTTCTATATGATGTAAATGTTCTACCCACTATATTATAAGTGCATGCATGGAGTTTTAATTTTTGTCATTCATGTCAATTTGAAAACATCAAAGTAAAACACCACAAAACCAAATTATATACATGCTATACAATAAAAATTGTCAATATGTACACCTTAATTCGAAAACAAAATATATGTTCAACCATCAATTACAAATCTTTTGTTCAAGCATCACTGTGAACTTACAAACTCAAAATTATAGACAAAATCATGCACCAATAGTTATACATTAAATGGTGAAGTTTTATTGTTTACCAATAATACTGAAATTTTGATTTTGTTTCCTTCACTTTGTTTACATTATTGTTTGTTCTTGTTTGGAAATGATAAATGGAACTCAAATGAGGACTCGACCCGATAAAAAAAGAGCCACAATAAGATTTCTTGCACATAAAAGACAAGTTTGATTCCCCACATGAAAAACCTCTAGTTCATGTTGAGATCACTCCACAAGCTTCTGAGACAGTATTGGAGGTTATGGCATTTACAAGAACATAGAATAGAACAACATGAGAAAGAGAGTGGTCAACAAAGGACATGAATGGAACTTTAAAATATGTTGAGGATAACAAAATGTCAACAAGGGTTGCATCAAAGAAATGGAGAATCCCAGCAACCACTTTGACCAATTTATTAGGTGGGCTTACATCCATGTCAAACAAAGGTCTTCCAACTATCTTAATAATAAATGAAGAGGCTCTAATTGTCAAATGGTGCAAAGAGATTGTTGCAATTGGACATCACCTTGAGATTATCAAGGTAGAGGTAGCCCAAACTTGTCAAACTAGACCCAACCCCTGTAAGTATCATGGTGCATTAGGTTTAGAAGGAACCATCTTGAACTCACATAGAGGACGACTGAAGGTCTTGATAAAGATAAGGCAAACAACCACATAACTATTTTTGTATCTTCTTTTTACACTGCATTGTCAAAATTGCATGATGTAAATCCATTTTAACCTCAAAGAATTTAGAACTTTGATAAGACTAATACTCAAGCAGGCAAAAATGATGAAATGAGAGTGTTGGCCAAAAGAGGTAGTAGAAGTGTGTCATACATCATTCCTAAGAGTTGAGAATGGATAACCATTCTCTATTATGTTAATGATGTTCGACAGAGCATACAGGGGTTGTATTTTTTTAAGGGTAAAAAGTAGCTTAAAAATTACATTGCACATTGTAAACCGAGTGCTTGCATGGTATCCCAACAACACACATGGATGACAAAATAATTTTTCATGAATTGGTTGCACCACTTTGCACAAAAAAATCTAGGTGGCATGTCACCCACAAATAGGCACTTACTGATTTTTTATGGCCATGGAATCCATGTCGCGGTTACCACAATCCAAGAGGCAATGATGTTGAGTATTGATTTGTTTACATTGCTAGCACACACGTCTCATAAATTACAACCCCTCAATATGAGTGTCTTTTAAATATTCAAATCATACTTCAAATTTGAACAAGCAACATGGTTGGTAAGGTCTCCAAACATTGAAATCGGGAGGGTAGAATTGGTAGAGCTTGGCAGCAAGTCACTAAAAAGAGTGTTGACAATGTCCAATATCGTAACATGATTCAAAAGGAAATTAATATGGCCCATCAATCCTAATGTACTCATGGATGACATGTGTCTTAGCGACACATTTCAATTCAACGTACAAGAAGATGTTTTGTGGTGCACAACATCCTTAGTCTATTAAGAATTGATGTTTCAATAGATGAAGTAGCTAGCACATTGTTGTCCAATCTTGCAATGACGAATTGCATTGTTCAACACCAAAATTATAGGTAGAGGAAGGTACAATGCATACACCTCAAAGTACTCCTTATGGCTCCCAAGTACATGTGGTGGGTGATCAAGTGGTTGATGACATGGCACATAGTCAATGTCCGAAATTGGAAGTTGGGCTTAGTCTTCCTTTTTAGCCAAGCCAATCGTCATGGTTGGTGGAGGGAGCTGTGAATCTGGGTATTGATTTACATTTCCATGAAGGAAATTTTTCATCCACATCTCCACTAGCCATATTCAATGTACCTAAAATGGTTCATTACTATGTTAAATGTGAAAGTACATATGGTGGATGCAATGCAAAATTCAACCAAGATACCGATGCAGTTCTTAATGAAGGAAAAAACAACATTAACTCACAATTAAATCAAACAATGGATTCTCAAATACATTTAACCATCAACAAATTACTCAAGCTACCTATGCACATCGTCAATGGAAGATCAAAGAATTTTGATAGTGGAATTCGGTTGAGTTGACAATCTCAACTACTAACAATAGATGACTACATGAGTCTCTTAATGTAGGAAGAGCAAAGAAAGAAATAACTAGACAACCTTAAAGCTTGAAAGAGACAACATATTGAGGATAGAAAGGTAGTGAATGTAGTGGCAAGGGAATTGAAGGAGCGAGCCAAAGTGGATAGGGAAATACGACATAAGAAAAAGAGTAGCTAAAAATTTTACAAAAGAAGGAAAAGGAGCAAGAGAGGGTTCAAATGGAACAAGATATAAATGAACAAGAGTTGGAGGTATCCAAAAGGGATTTACAAAGAGAAAGGTGCTTGAGTAGTCCACTTAACCCCTTTCTAGAAAATCATGCTTTGTTTCGAGATTTGGCGAACATCAATATCCCTAAATTTTTTGCTGCTAAGAATTGTTTAAGTGTTACACCATCCCATGTAAGTTGCTCTCAATTTTATACTTCAACACCTACTTGAGATGTACCTTATATCCATCAATTTTTTGTTGCTATGAATTGTTCATCTCTCACCATATCGCATGTAAGTTGCATTTGATTTTCAAATCCAACGCCAACTCATGTAACCACCACTCCAAATCCACCAACTCTAGACGAAAACATGGTTGGCATAACTAGCTCAAGTTGTCAAGCAACAACCTCTATCACATCAGCTTGAAATTATTTTCTTGTTTGGTTTGAGTGAGGTCAGGAGGAACCAATTATATAAACAACATTGAATCCTACAAAGGTATCCGTTTATGTTTAGTTGTTTATTGTATGTAGGGGATTACGAGGAGTTATGTTCTAAATATATGTGTATAGTTCTTTTGGAAGTATGTTGAATTGGTAAGATGTATTCAATTTAATTTTGTCTATGTGGATGCAATATGCCACATGTACGCTTTAATTGGTTAAGCATGTTCAATAGTTGTCCATTTGGATGGTTGACCAATCTTGGGTCGAGACCACCCGCGGAGATTGTGTGGCACAATGGTGGTATCATATCTCAATGTCGTGTGGTGAGAAAATAGTTCACCACCAACAATGTCCACTTCCTTGCATTTATGGCATGTTGTCTTCTCTTTCCCTCTCGGCCATCCACATTAAGTATGTGTCCCTTCCCATTTACTCAAGTTTGATGGCAAACAATTTCAATGTATTCAACCATTGAATGCTTCAGAACCTCACTTATCTTGCTCACCCACACCCAATTGCCTACACACATATTATCAAATGTTTGTTTTGATAGGCACCAATACATGTTTGGCTCCACTCTATATTCAAGTTTGCATTAGGTAGACTAGATTTTTCAAAATTCTTTTTAGTGTTAGACTATGTTGCACATATCTACAATTCAATTTGAATGGTAAACTGTAACATAGTTGAACACCAAAAATGTTTGTGAAACCAAGTATCCCAAACACTACCACCTCATAGTATGTTAAGTTTAATGTCATATATGATGTTAATGTTATTGGCACTATTGTGTGAATTCCCATATGATGTAAATGTTGTGAATCAGAGATGTTAATTGATTTGGTTGAATGTTCATTGTAAATATATTTAATTTTTATCATCTTGTTTGGGTTCAATGTCTTATATGATGTAAGTGTTGTTCGCGGTGTAGTGCAAATTCCTATACAATGTAAATGTTGTTAATTAGATTGGTTCATTAATTTGGCTAAATATTTGTTTGGGTTGAAGTCTTAATTTTGTGTCCCTTTATTTGGGATGATCGACTCAAGCGAGATGAATAAAATTGGTCATATGTTTTGATTGCATGATTGTCGAACATCATACCTTGAAGTCTACTACTAGTAGTTATGCATGGGGTAAGTGGTGTACAACAAGTAAATGGGAAGGCACACATACTTAATGTGGATGACGGGGAGGGAAAGAATAGATATATGTAGATAAAATACACAACCAACAACATTTACAGTATTTAGAACATATAGGCAATAACTATACAACATAAAACCATATATTTGCACTTACAATACACTTTGTAGAACATTTACATCCTATTCAATAGATAGGCATTCACAGGCATAAACAATATAACTTAAAACCCCAAATATGCATTTATAATACACTTATAACACATTGGCTAGAACATTTACATCGTATAGAACAAGTAGGATGAAACAATTTACCCTAGTGATAGTGACAAAAAAAAATTCTTCTATATTATGTAAATGTTGTTATGTAAATCAACATTTACATCATTTAGAACATATAGGCATGAACATTACAAAAAAAACCATATATACACTTATAGTATAGTGGGTAGAACATTTACATCCTACACAACATATTAACATTCATAATCATAAACATTATAACTTAAAACCCCACATATGCATTTACAGTGCACTTACAGTACATTGGCTAGAAAATTTATATTATATATAATAGATAGGCATAAATAGTTTACAACAAATGATATAAATTTTCTTATGTAAATCAACAACATTTATATTATATAGAATAGATAGGCATTTACAACACATCCTATAGAACATTAACATTGTATATAACAAATAGGCATTTAAACAACATTGGAAACAACATTTACGTCATGTAAAAGACTTAGGCATTTACAACACCTAAATTAAGACATAGGCGTTCACATGGCAGATTGCATCCGAAAAGGCTTTATTTTTTTAGGGTCAAATATTGAAAGTCTGACATGGCGGTGTAATTTTTATAAATTTTTGGTCCACGTGGACCCTCGAAGGTAGTTTGCTCCACTATGGGCCCCTCTCCCCTAACATTGCACATAGAATTACTTTTTAATTGTTTCTCTCTCATGTATTAGCATCTACTTTGTATTTTGTAACTTGAAGGTTTTGTTGTTTTGTGGATGCTTCTTCCACTAAGGCATATTTTTGTTATTGTATAATGACTATGGCTAAATTGACTGAGTCTATCGTCTATCTACATATACATACATGTTTATATACATAAATTTATCATATGGTATAATGACTAAATTTGGCATATACCTACATATAGTTACATGTATGTATATGTATGTATATATCTATATCTATATATATGTATACATACCTATTTATACATACATACATACATGTATATATGTGTGTATAAATATACCTGCATATACATGCATGTATATCTATATGGTTTAATTGACTAAATTTGTCATATTTCTACATATACGTTCATGTATATATACATAAATCTATCATATGGTAAAATGACTAAAATTCTCATACACCTACATATACATACATGTATGTATATTATTGTGTATATATAAATACAAACATATATATACATACATACCTAGACATATACATATATACATACTTACACATATACATACGTACCTACATACATACATGCATGCATACATGCATACATACATACATACATACATACAAACATACACACACACACGCATATATATTTGTTATACCTAAACATACATACATAAAGAAACATCGTTACCCCTTGGAAATTTTCTTTTACCTAAAGATAATGTGGTTATAAAATTTGAAAATTAGTATCAAAATTTAAGCTATAAAAAACAATTAGAAAAGCAAGAAACCATCTATTTGTTATAATTACAAATAAACAACCAAAATTAGCTAGTAAAAGAAATTGTATACAAAACAATATTATCGATTTAAAATAAATTAAATTGTATGAAAGCACATAACCTCAATCCAAATCTCAAACAATGCAACTAAAAAAATTGTCATGTTTTAAATATGAACAATACTTGAGACATCTCTACAAAATTGGACTCTAATTACAAGACCATAAAGGCATGAAATTTTAACTGATGTATCAATTAGAAATTAATGATACACAATAGTTATGACTAGTAAAGTTAAGAAAATCAATCTTTTGACATTGCTATCAGGATTCAATTGTGTAGTTCTACGAGTCAAACTCATTCACCCATCTTTCACGAGTCGTGAAACATGGGTCAATGAGTTTGACTCATAGAACTACATAGTTGAATCCTAATAGCAATATCACAATTTGACACGTTGTGGAAAATACCTCCTACTTATCAAATCAATCTTCCAATATTAAAGATCCAATTGAGAACAATCTATATAAATTGATCTAATCTTTGTACTTTTTCAGTGAGTTTTCAATTATTTAAAAAGTTTGTTTACAATAACAATTAATGACCAAGATTAAGTTCTTGATTACATATCACAACAATAATAAAGCCAAAAATTGGAAGGATAAAATATCATTTATACTTTAAAGGATGTGTCGTGAATTAGTTACAATTCTTCACAAGGATAATATTATTTAACTTATTCTATCCTGTAAGGCCCTCCTGAAGTGAAATTATTAAAGGAGCAAGACTCACAACCAATGTTGTAAAAAGGAAAACTTGTTGAAAGTTTGAAGGTTTATTATAACATTGCTACATAATTTAAATAATTCATTTCAAACCATCTTCATCAAAACAACAAATGTTGTAGTGTATGCAAACACTCCCACCACCATCATAAATTCCTGCTATCAAAATTATCACTGCTATCAATACCCATAAAAAAACATAGTTTATATTGTGTTCATATAGTAGAGTTAAACGTTTGGGTGTTATTAATTGTAATTATACAAATAGAGAAATCTACACAATATCAACCTTTAATAAAATTATGTAATTAATTTCTACCATCGATATTTTGTCTCATTCCATTATTCATGATTAGGATGACAACAAAATAAATAACGTAATATTGTGATATTGACAATGAATTATGACCTATAACATTGGTACTTTAAAATTTATTACATGGTTTTTCCAAAATATTAAAAAGTTCATTTTGTCACATCCCCCACAAGAACCCATTTTACTTGTCATGGATGAGTGCAATAATCAATTCACCAATATCAAGGTGTCAAATTATGCTTGATTTTGCAATTTGATTGGGAAATATTTGAAATAGGCAACTATTGAACACGTTGGACCAATTACATGCATACACGTGGCAAATTTCATCCACATAGGCCAAATATATCCACCAATCTATCTAAGGACAAATATAAATAGCAATATCTCTTTTTGTTGCAATGTGTAAAGGTGCAATTTGACACCATGGACTTCAAACTTTTAGTATTTTTTTTAGACCAACCTTCATTATGACCATCAACACACTTAAAACCTTGAGAACAATATGACCTTCACAATAATGACTTTTGACAACAATATCAATTACAAGTAAAGTTCACAAAGTCGATACATTGGTGACTAACTACATTTGGAAAACTTCAGCTAATCTAGTATGTCTTATACGCATTCCATATCTATGTCCTCACCCTCCTAGAACTTCTTGGTATCTCAGGAAAAAATATAGGTTATATTCAATCTTGAACAATGTAGTTGTTGCCAAATAGGCTTGGAAATTTTAACAATGTATTAAACCCTAATCATAAAACTATTGTATTGTGTGAAACATAACTCTTCATCCATAAACAAACAGTAAATCTCAAACTTATCAATTGAACAATTATACAATTGTACAATTACCAATTACATATGGTCATAGTAATACACTAAAAACCAATAACTTAAAGCTACCAAAAAATTGAAATGACTCAAACTCGTGTATCACCTTTGAAAATCTTGACTACGAGTGTTGTCAACAAATCCAATGGCTATAACCACAAAGGTGTTACATTTAAACCTTTAAATGAAAGATAAGCACAAACATTTTAATGACTACTAAGCACAACAAGCAAGTGCAAACACTAAACAAGCATTTTATTGATTATTGAGTAGAACAAGCAAGTGTAGAGATAAGTATAGAAACATTAGAAAGGAACTAGCAAATTATAAATTCTAACTTGTCAAAGCATCAACTTGCCTACGAATTATAGGCTTGGAAATTTTAACATTAACTTGTAGTATTAAACCCTAATCATAAAATTGTATTAAACTGTAATGACAAAAACCCTCATCTATTAGATTTACAATTATAAACCCTAAATAAGAATACAAAGAGGAAGTAAACAATAACAATAACCCCATTTGCAAACAATAAACATTTGAAAACCCTTTTCCAATTTCCATGAAAGTAATGAATTCATAGTAATATCACCCAAGAATTAACCTTTCAAATCCCATTACCATAACACATTCAAATAACTGCAAACGTAAATTAATAACTAGAATGGTATGGCATAGTGATGCTCGAACAAAATGTTGTAAATCCCTGTAAAAAATAATGTGTTTATGAACACAAATTATGGTAGTGTTCATAAACACCATAACACACCTCAACTTCAAGGTAGACAACGTCAAAGAACATTCATCAAAGACGCATGTACAAAACAACAAAACCTTCAAGTAAAGAAGCACCCACAAAACACCAAAACCTTCAAGGTACTATAAAGCAAAAAAAAGCCATTTTAATATTCATTAAAGAAGCACCCACAAAACAACAAAACCTTCAAGTTACAAAATAAAGAGCAACCAAAACAAATGATCATATGTCGGTGCCTTAGTGAGGTAATAAAAACCTCACCTGGGTCGAAAACTAGTCAGTGAGGTCCTAATGAACCCAACAACAACAACCAATACAATCTTGCATGTGAAACCCAAAAAAGGTTAGAAGAGGAAGCATTCAAGAAGACCAATGAAGAAAAAAGCTACTAAGGATGTCTTTACCTTAGCGGATATAATCCCTTTGAAGCCATCAAAGAACCAACAACACACCATCATTGAGCATTACAAGGAACACATAGTGGAGTTGAACATGTATTGGTGCCTATTGAAACCTTCACAAAGAGGAGTCGAACATGTATTAGTGTCTCGCCTATCAAACTATCAAGAAGATGCATGTAGGAAATGGGATGTGAGTGAGCAGGATGTGCAAGATACTAAAGCATTAAGTGGACAAATGCATTGAAATTGCACACCATCATAGTCAAGTAAATGGGAAGGGATGCATACTTAATGCGGTTGGTTGGAATGGAAAGAGCGGGCAACACACGATAAATGCAAGAAGTGGATGTGGGTGGTGAATTGTTTTTTGGGGATCCAATTCCAACGTTCTGCCACACAATCTCTAGGAGTGTAACCGACCCAAGACTGGTCAGCCATCCAAATGAGTAACTATTGAACACGCTAGACCAATTAGACACATACATGTGATAGATTGCATCCACGTAGACAAAAATAATTATTTTGAATCGATCATCTAACTTTTGACATGGCCACGTAGTTTTTTTTTTATTTTTTTGGTGCAATGACACACTACGTGGACCACCAGAGGTAGGCCGCTCCACTATGGGCCCTCTCCCCTATGTGTGTATATATATGATCTTTGTTGTACTTACAAAATGGTGTGATACCATTCGGAAGGTGGGAGACGGCGAGCAGAGCGAATTGTGTTAAGGTGCAGGAGAAGGTGTTTCGTGCACGCAGAGTTGCCGGAGTTCGGTCTGTAAAGGCTAGGCATGAAGGCATGCTTGGCAATGGTCACCAATCAAATGGCACGGGGTTGTCCGACCCCCCCATATTGGATCACCCGGCGGCATTGATGCACGATAGAACCTCTGGCTCTAACCCTCTCCTCTCGTACATCACCTCATGTGCAGCTTAACCTCCTCTAGTTAATGAGCCTTCGGTAGCTGAGATTTTCAGGGAATGCAAAACAACCTCCAACCCTGCACATTTTTGCAACGATTTTTGCAAATATCAAATCTTGAATGCCTGCCCTGGTGCCTCCCCTGTGTTGTCGGTCCGGTATTCGGTGGATTTGGGTCTCCCGGTCGCTTCTTTTGCTGGAAACGGTTCTTCAGAGACCCCCACCGTCTTCCTCCATGTCAGCTAAAACTACTGCAATATCGCTGGGAGATATGGAGGTGTTTTTGGATGCCGACCTATTTGATTTTCACATCCCGGAGGAATGTGTCAATGCCTTGTCTGATAGCATTGGATGCACATCACTAATTTTTAGATTTTAGGGAAGCGACCTCAGGTGTCAGAATTTTTATCCTGAACAAAGGCAAATTGGAGCAATTTGAAGACTCCATTTGTGGAACTACTGGATCATGGTTTTTTCCTGGTCGCTTTCCTATCTGCTAATGACTGTAGGTTTGTTCCGGAGCGTGGGTCGTGGTTCTATGTGAAATCAAGGTTGTTCATGACATAATGCGCTCCTTTTTTCTGACCCTGCTAAGGAGATTATTTAGCAACTTTCCACGCTGGATTCGCCTGTATAATCTCCCTTCCGTGACGTGAGACCCTGGTCTTATTCAATCTCTGGTCAGCAATGTGGGCGAATTTGTTAAACTGGACACAGAACATGCAAATCCTTCAAGATATGTGAGAGTGCGTGCAATGATTGATATCTTGAAGCCGGATACTCACATGATCAGAACTCATTCTTATCAGGGCACTTGGATCCAACATTAAAATTATGAAGGTTTCCCTGAAGGCTATTTCAAATGTGATCAAATTGATCATAAAATTGCAGCTTGTTCCGCACACGTTGTCCCTGGTCGGAAATCTTTTATTCTCAAGAAGTGAGTTCCAAAAGCTGGCAAATTGGTCATAAAATTGCAGCTTGTTCCGCACACGTTGTCCCTGGTCGCAAATCTTTTTATCTCAAGAAGTGAGTTCCAAAAGCTGGCAGCCTTGACAAAGATTTTATTTGGTACAACCACGGGAAATTCTTGGACTGGCTCGTGCCTCCCACTTATCGCGATGTGACGATCGGGTTTGGCTTCTCTTTGAAGCTGTCGTCCCAAAGCAGAAGATCAATTGGTCTTGACGATGGTACGATCAAACTGAAAAGGAAGAGGAAAACTTCTTGAAGGCATCCCAGATGTTCATGCTTGAGAAGCTCTAGAGGAAGAAGATGAATTGAGCACCAATGAATTCAGAACCATATCTCAGACAGCTAGTTTGATAAGTAAACCTAATATTGACCCGTCTAGCTAGAGGAGAGGTAGGACAACTTAAGTGGAAAAACTGAGAAACCTAATGTTGGCCCGTCTGGCAAGAGGAGAGGTAGGAAAATTGAGGCGGAAAAACTGAGACTGAAGCCCAGGAGGCAATGGATGAGGGCGTGCAGTGGACAATAGATGCTCTTTTCACAAGGAGCAACCAGAAGCCAAATAAAAAAGCCCTTAAATGAGAAAGGTGAAGGGTGATGGCCTTCCTGTTTCCCTAATGGTGCTACAGTATTAGTTCTCTTCAGATTTTTAGCTTTTAATCTTCTTGGGGTTCTGGTTTCTCTTCTCTTCCTTAGTTTCTTCGGGTATCTCGTGCCTTACGCTCCCCGATTCCCAGGGTCTGAATCTTCCTTTCTGTTTGGCCTTCATATATCCAATGGTAGCGACCTCAACAAAGCAACTTAATACATGTTCAGACATACACATACTCTATATACTCTCTTTTTAAATCATATAAAGGTTAGAGATAACAGATTTCCACAATCTAAACCAGAAACATTCACTGAGGTTGATATGTATGATTATATATTATATATATATATATTAATTAAATTAAATGTATTATATTTTTATAAACATATGTATGTTAAAAGTTAATATAAACTATTTGATGAAATATATTCTGATTAATATTTTTATTTAATTTGTGAATTTTAAAATATATATTATTAATTGTCAAAAATATTATTTTTAAAATGAAAAAAAATCGTTATTATCAATGCTTTGCTTATAGTGTCTAGGTCAGCAACATGCCATACAAAACACTAGCACCTAAGCCAATGATGCCCTATGTAAGGTCGGTTGTGACCAAGATTGCAACTGCTACCCAAAGATTACATGATCTTTACTACCAAGGCTTGATCCTATCCATACCCCTTTATTTCTCTGAATATAAATAAATTATTATATTATAAAATTTTGGTTTTAATCAAAAGAAAATTGCAATTTTTCTCAATTGAAAAAGGAAAACATACAACTAATCCAAAATCTTTGCTTTTTCCTCCACAACCAACAAAACCCTAAAAATATAATCAATATGGAATAAAACTAGACCTAGTTTGGCCATGGGGCCAAGGAGAGGGAGATACGAGACAAGTTGTAGTTGTCATGTGTGCACTTTTAATCCTCCTAAGGGCCTCTTGGCCCCTGTGACTTAATTTAACCCCATTTAACCTCAAGTGAATTGTGTCACCCCGGTGATTGTCCAAAACCACTTTGACACCCACGATTCATACATTGTGCATGGGGATTTGTGGCAATCCCTTCCACTTGATTACCCCCTTCATCTTCCACAACATTTCTTTTCACGGGACACATCGACATATTATCTTTTCACTTCGTCATCTTGATCATTTTGTCGTCACATGTTTGTGGCAGCATGCATCACTCGCACCAAACGGCACTAATACATACCGCCTACCTCACGCCTGACCACAAACAGACCAAAAACTTGTTAGCTAAGGACTTTGTGATATTTTACGGGCATTACACAATTCAAGAGCAATGAAATAGGCCACCTATCTCAATTTACTAATAAAAATGGCTAAATATCCAACTTGAAAACACTATGTTTCTAAAACAATACAATAGATAAAATAATGCTGATAGAACTCACTGAGGTATACGATAGATGCAGAAAGGTTCTAGGGTGAACCTAGCACCACGTGGTCAAAAGAGCTAACGAAAATGGACATACCTGAAAGATTCAACCAGAGTCAAAATAGTCTGACATATTGAACTCTAGCTGACGCTCATGCAAAACATTACTCCTGTGTGACATGCTCAGCCAAACACAAAAGAACCCAAAATAGTTCAGGTGCTTGAAATGTCACCTTTTCAATCTTAATGTCATTTGGATTCTCGTGTTTAATTCATCTATTGTTCTTTGTGAGATTCTTTTGACAGTCCTTTAAAATTTTAGTGCACTCAATTCAATTGTAGTCGGTAAATACAACGTAGAAGAGTATGCAAGAAAGTTGCAGACCATAGCATTCTGTAAAAACATTATTTATGCTGGCGCTCTTGGAGGCTATAAGAAGGCAAATCAGCTTATATATTCACATGAGATACAGTAGCAAGAGAAAGCATAATTCATTATGGTAACTGTTAATGAATTAGCTAAGGAGTATCTATGCTTAATTATAGATCATTTCAGATAGCATAATTCAACAAGACAGTTGTGCATAATTAAAGGCTCTAGTTGATGAATTAGCTATGGAATATAACTAAGTCAATTGTGGATCAATTGAGAATCAACCAAATGTTTGAAAATTTCATAGCTTCAAGATTTCTCCTTCAAATTTTATTTCAACTTCGATCAATCTATTTTATTTCACATGCAATCAGTTCATCAGTATAAATTTATTAACTTATTGATTAATGGATGAGAAAACCTGGAGTTAAATTGTACCATTTGTTCCATCAAACAAATCTAACAGCCTAAAATCATTGTTAAAAAAATAGATGAATGTTCATCTAAATCTCCTTATCTACCATTTCAAGCAAATGGAAGTTCTATGGTTGAGATACCTAGATGGGGGATTATGACAAATCACATCATTAGGACTCATTCAGAAGTGTTGCAAGAGAATACAAAGGTACTGCTAGAAGACTAATCAAAGTAGCAACACTTTAAGGAATGGTCAAGGTATCTGCCCAAATTTCACTCTATCTTGGTCAGCAAATGGATCTGTCCCAACAGATTTGACGTACTGCACACCCATGGATTACCCATTTTAGATTCATCCACTTAGACATCTTCCAAATTTTCATTGTTTGATAAAGCTATACACTACATTACCTATTATTTATTAACTATGTATTTAACTTACGTTGCAAAACTTTAGGCCCCAGGACACCCAGGGTGCGACAGTCTATACCAGTGATGGCTTAAATACCCCTCAAATCCCTGGTACCCATTTCCCATACTATGTTGCTTCCCTTTCGAACCCATGTTCACTTAGCTTTCAATTATAGATCTTGTAAGGAAATTTTCATAAATTTAAAGGTATGCATGAAAAACCCTACCAAGTCCACCAAGTCCTACTTATAAATCAGCAGTAGGATTTTTTTCTATCATGGACAGACAAGCAAACAACATCCAAGACAACCGTAAATTAGAATGAATGAGATTCTTAGATATACAGTTTTCTGAAATTAGTGTTTAAATTCTTAAAATAACAGTGGCAGTATTCCAGATTAAGAAATCAACGATAAACAAAACAGGGTTCACCACCCATATTTGACAGAAAGCATAGATCTTGGAACCCATTGTTTGTTTACAGTAATTGTGCCTAATTTTCAATTGATGCTTGTAGTAGCATGTTATAGGCAACAGGCAAAACAAACTAGCATGCCTGTCTGTAATTAGATATCATCTGCATCACTACCAACTACAGGTGTGTCAGCCAAGAAGTTCCTGCCATCCCCATCGACCATCCTTCCCCTGTCCAAAAATCCAGCCAATGACAATGGTTGAATTGGGCACACAATTTTCCTACCTCAAAGTTCTTTTCTCAAAAAAAAAATCTAAAAAGGCTTCCATAAGCACTAGACCCACTCAATTTGAAAAAACATGTGCTTTACCGTTCCAAGATGAATTTTCCCTCCTTGTACTTTTGACTCTTTTCATAGGCAGCCTCCTGCAAACATGCCAGGAGTAAAGCTCCAAAAGCGTGATGAATTGAAGGAACAATTCTGTTGTATAGTGATAAATCTGGAAAACTATTATAACAGATTCAAGCAGTGAGACATACATATTTCCAGCCAACGATCCGCCCACAACAATTGCAAAAAATATCTGCTACTGTATGCATTCCAGTTGTCATCATTCTGTCCTCTAGAGGCCCAACAAATACATTAACACTGCAACAGAGAAGTACCACGATAACTAAAAATCCCACCAACCCAAATATCAGCATGCAGATAGAGTTTCACAAAGCAAGAAAACATAATGGAAGCAGGAATATTTAATTTCAAAATACAATAAAGAAAAATAGAAGGGAGAAATATACACTCCAATCCCTACACCAAACTGCTATTCACAATGCAAATTGATATTAGCAATGCATAAACGAACAGTTATTACATATTTGAAACTGGACCAATGCTTAAGATTGCTTCAAGGAAATGAACAGACTTGGATTCCATAGTTTGTAACTCCCATATTTCATGTTTTGCAAAAATATTTTTGGTCTGGAATGAAGTGCAAACAGGGTCTTCAGAGATTGTAGCTTCAAACCAACCATATTTTTCACTCAGCATCTTAATTCCTTGTCACTATATAGTGTCTTTAAGATAGTTCATTGTCACATATAATTGGCTTCTCATTCTCTGCTCATTATCGATATCATACAATTTATTTGCAATATTATCCTCTTATAAATAAATAAAAAGCATCAGAATAAATTGATGTACATTCGTCATTTAATTGCACAAGCCAGGCAGTTCATACTCTTCCAGTGAAAGCTATCAGATGTTACAGTCAGGCCATTGCAAGGCAATTTTCACCACAAACTAAAAGTATGGAAAGAAAAAAACTAAACAACAATAGGACCAAGAATCATCAAATAGGGATATCTAAATGCTTACTAGGGTCCTTCAGATTCCTGAAGCTGAGAAGGATTGAGGTGATAATTGCTAAAATAATTGAGCCAAGTCATCTCAGCTAGGAGAAAAGGTCCATTGGGTCAAGGCAATTGACATTGTCTACCCAGCTTTAACTTGAATTCATATAGAAGGCAACCTTGGCTCATTATTACAAGTAACAGGGATTTTATACCACTCGTATTTTTACAGCAGCTATAGCAAAACGAATTCCTTTCTGATGAGATTGTGGCTCCTTAAACTTATATTATGCAGCTTGGATTGCACTTAAACTTCTATTGCTCAAAACACCCAGATTACTGATAAGTTTCTAGAATCCAATTATTTTTGTTATCTAGTTTTTTCCAAAATTTTAGCTGCAAGACTTGCACTGCTTCTTTTAAGGAGCTTGGCATGACAAATGATATGGTATGTGACAATTATTATACTATTATTTCTATTCTTCACTCATTTGTCCCAACTCATTAGGTTTTTAGGGAACAGAGATCCGTAACTGGCAAGACATCAAGTTGTCCTAATACTAAGACAGCATTTGAGTTTTGATCCTAACTGTTTATTCTTGTACAGCTAAATCACGAAAACATTGGTGTTTTATCCATGGTAAAAAGTATTAGAAAAAATTGCTTTACCACTGTATTTTATTAAATGGACCGGCCAAAGACCCAGAAAACAACTCCAAAAAACCCATTTTTCCTAAGTGTCACAAAATGGAAAGAATATGACAATATCTCACATAGATTCCTTTTTGTTGCAGTTGTTAGATTTATGAAAGATCTAACATATAGATCAGTAAATGACATTGATAAAGTCCCAAACTTTCCATGAAACCTTAATATCTTGACAAAAACACCTTCAATTAGATTGAAAACCAAACACAAGCATACAACCAAAAGCTCTCTAGATGAGACTCTGCATGAATAAGTTAAGATGAGGAAAGGTGTTGAACTTTTTTAATAGCTATGCATTCACCAAAACAGCAAATCAAAAAGGTTGTTGAACTCTTAATAATTTATGTGTCTCCAAAACAGCATTTAAACTTTTAAAAAATTTAAATATACCTTATATTCTTGTGGAAAGGAAAACCAAGGTCCATGACAAAAGGTCTGGAATTCAATAACCATAAGCTCTACATCAACATATTTGTAGAGACGATTTAATCCTAAGTTACCGGTTTGGGTTTGGGTTCGGGTTCAAGGGTTTGGTTTGCGGGTTTGGTCAAAAAAAAATTGGGGGTTGGATTCGTTTTGGGTTCATCATAAATTGTATAATAAGCAAAACCACCATAAAAAACATTAGAATGTCAATTAGTCAAACTCGAATGCCATGATATATATATTAAATATTAAAATTAGAATGTCAATTAGTCAAACTCGAATGCCATGATATATATATTAAATATTAAAATTACCTACATTGCTGCATTTCCCCTTGTAGGTAAGCATCAGGGAAGATTGTCCAATTGAATGACGATATTATAGATAAAGACTTGTAGGCATACTTGGAAACTTGGACTTGGAGAGTACAATGGCAAATCAAATGAATTCAATGGGAGTTTGGGGGCAATGCCCCCAACGAGGTTGAGGGGCAGCACCCCTCGTAGGGGTTTGGGGGCAACGCCCCCAACAAGGTCAAGGGGCAGCGCCCCTCGTGGGGATCTAGAGGCAACGCCCCAATGAGGTCGAGGGGCAGCACCCCTCATAAATTCCAAGTGTGCTCCCTAGATTACCGGTTTGGGTTTGGGTTCGGGTTCAAGGGTTTGGTTTGCGGGTTCGGTCAAAAACAAATTGGGGGTTGGGTTCGTTTTGGGTTCATCATAAATTGTATAATAAGCAAAACCACCATAAAAAACATTAGAATGTCAATTAGTCAAACTCGAATGCCATGATATATATATTAAATATTAAAATTATCTACATTGCTGCATTTCTCCTTGTAGGTAAGCATCAGGGAAGATTGTCCAATTGGATGACGATATTATAGATGAAGACTTGTAGGCAAACTTGGAAACTTGGACTTGGAGAGTACAATGGCAAATTAAATGAATTCAATGGGAGTTTGGGGGCAATGCCCCCAACGAGGTCGAGGGGCAGCACCCCTCGCAGGGGTTTGGGGGCAACGACCCCAATGGAGTCGAGGGCCCCTCGTGGGGGTCTGGAGGCAACGCCCCAATGGGGTAGAGGGGCAGCACCCCTCATAAATTCCAAGTGTGCTCCCTATCGCAATATAGGGTGGGGTCGAGGGGCGGGGCCCCCGCCACCAAGCCCAAATTAAGACCTCCAAAACCACACAAACCTTCATGGTGTACATCATTTTGCATTCATAGTAAGACCTAAATTAAGACCTTCAAATCAACAAAACCTTCATGGTGGACATCATTTTAGGGTTAGGGGACGAATTGGGCTTTTTTAAGTTAAAAAAAAAGTCAAAAAGATTTTAAAATGTCAAAACAAAAGTTGGAAACACCCAAAGTCAGCTCGGGTTCGGCAGCCTGGACCCACAGTCTGTGGGTTGGACCTTGTTTGAACCCACAGGGGACCAGACCTGGACCAAACCAAGACTATGGGTGCTGGGCAAACCAGTAACAGATTTAATCTAGAAAATTCTACCCAGATCTCCTCAAGCAACCAACCCACACTACTGATCATTAGACATTAACATCAACCTCCAAGTCAAGAAGCTAACAAAATTCTCAAAATCAGTTTTATATCTATGCACCAATTATATGGCAATCTCCTGAATTCACATAAAATTTAAGAAGCATATTTACAAACTAACAGCTTGTCAGAAAAGTGCAGTAGCTTGCTATAACAAAGCGGAGGGGGGGCGCGGCCTTGAGACAGGCTATTAAAAGAAAATAAAGTGACAATAAACAAAGAAGTGTATGAAGAGTAAAGTAATCAATTAGTTGTTGGCATCATCTTTGCCAAGAGATGTGCAATACAAATGGAAAATGGCAATAGGGCTACAAATGTCATTTTAAAAGAGGGTACAAAAGTATATGAATAAGGGAATGACTACTTTACATTTAAAAATAGTCACCAAAAAATGAGGCAAGAACAAGTTATTTTAAAATAGGGTACAAAATCATGTAAGGCTATATTAGAATTTCATTTTAATAAAGCCACTAGGAAATGTATTTACACAGAGGGAAGTAGTTCCCCCACTCCAGAAACCAAAAATTGCTATGTTATCAGTTTGTTGTCGGGGGGGCCCTGATCCTGGTTCAGTTCAACCCGGGTCCAATCCCCTGTGGGTTCGGACAAGGTCCAACCCACAAACTGTGGGTCCAGCCTTGCCAAACCCGAGCAGACCAAAGAAGAATTTGGGTGTTTTCAACTTTTTTTTACTTTTTCTAACTTTAAAAAGCCCAATTCACCCCCTAACCCTAAAATGATGTCCACAATGAAAGTTTGTGTGGATTTGAAGGTCTTAATTAGGGTCTTATTGTGAATGCCGAATGGTGTACGCCATGAAGGTTTGTGTGGTTTTGGAGGTCTTAATTTGGGCTTGGTGGCAAGGGCTCTGCCCCTCGACCCTACCCTATATTGCAATAGGGAGCACGCCCAAAACCCACGAGGGGTGTTGCCCCTCGACCCCATTGGGGGCATTGCCCCCAAACCCCTACAAGGGACACTGCCTCTCAACCCCATTGGAGGCGCTACCCCTTGACCCCATTGAGGGCATTACCCCCAAACTGCCATTGAATTCATTTGATTTGCCATGTACTCTCCAAGTACAAGTTTCCAAGTTTGCCTACAAGTCTTCATCTATAATATCATCATCCAATTGGACAATCTTCCCTGATGCTTTACCTACAAGGAGAAATGTAGCAATGTAGTTAATTTTAATATATAATATATATCAAGGCATTTGAGTTTGACTAATTGACATTCTAATGTTTTTAATTTTTATGGTGGTTCTATTTATTATACAATATATGATGCTATGTGTGGTATTTTGAACTTAATTACTGTTGCAAATATGAAATATGTATATATTTTTGGTTTTTATATGTTTTGGTATGGGCAAACCCAACCCCCAAATTTTTTTTGACCAAACCCATGAACCGAACCCTCAAACCCGAACCGGTAACTTAGCTAAATTGTCATATAGGAATAATAAAAAATCAAAATGTTAGGAATTCCAAAGAAATCAAAGTTGGCTAGAAAAGGGGCATGGGCCATTGCAGAAGACTTTGCATACTAAATTACTAACTCAAAATCCACTTGAAAAAAGATAAAAGCTACACAAATATATCGTATAGGAATGATAAGGATTAACTAGTGATGACAAGACACAATGGCGTTGAAGAAAATATAGAAGGTGTGAGAGGTCAACAGTGAGTGACAATATAAGAAGAATAACTTGAGTTATCAAAGAAAGGTGTAAACTCTGCCATACTCAAAATGACACTAACAGGATAAGACTTAGATGGCTATTCTGTGTTTCCTATTACAATTAGTCAAAGTTATAAGTTTTCTTATTCTTTTAAAATGATTGTGACTAGCACTATAAGACTACAATTAGTCAAAGTTATAAGTTTTCTTATTCTCTTAATATGATTGTGACTGGCACTATAAGACTATGGAAAAAGTGACTACCACCAAACCTTGCATATATAAAGAAGATTTACCATTGTAAAGAGTAATGTGAAAGCACTAAATGGAAAAGCTAGAGCCCACCAAGTTTTTAAGACAGTCTCTGATGATATGTATCACACATACACTAATCCTGAAAAGTGGTTTAGGCCAATATATAATAATAAAATAGTTATGTTTAATTGTTAATCTTCTAACTGATGAAGAAAAAGGAGCAGGAAAGATTAAAAAAGATAGTGCATATGTGCAAAATCTAAGGGATATTTGGCAATACTTTCAGACAAAAGTAAAAGGAGTATCTTATAATAGATGAAATATTTATTTTTAACATCCAGTAAATGGAAAAGGTTGCATGTTAGGGGAGATCTGTGATTTAATCAACGGAGAGATTGAGCCAGTCATATTTGTAGAGTTCATTCTTACTAAGAGAAACATGCTCTCTCTATGTCACATTTGACAACCATCAACAAATTAAAACAAAAGATGACTCAAATAAACACTTGAACTGAGAAAGATTAACAGCACCTTTGAACACCAGAGTCTTTTGAGTTCAAGAATTGACACTAACATGTTCAAAAGGCATTGAGGAACTTAAATTGAATTGTTAGCTCAGTTCACTCATCTAGACCAAACTTTGGAGATTCCACGAAGTGAATTTCACCTAGAATGGATAAAAAATGGCATGTTAGGATTGTTACTTCATCTTGTGTCACAGTTTCTCTAACCTGCAATCCTGACGGTTAGAAGCCCCCCCTGTTTCCCCATGTCCCCATCCTCATCAGTGTCTCTAATACACAAGGATGACAAGGCCATCCCCTGCCTTCCAAAGTTTCAGGGACGCATCCCTGAAGCATCAAAAAGACTGCCAAACATCCCAACGATGGCAAGACATCCCCATGGATGTCTGGATTCTTTTTACATTTTTTTTTAAATTGTGTATATTCTGGCAACAATATGCCCACTGTAAATGTTTCAAGCTTGAATGCTGATTTCCACTAGGGTTTAGATGAGAATGTATTTGTTTTGATGGATGATATTCATAACAATATTTGTCAAGAAACTCATGTTTTTCAACAGGACTTAAGACATTCCTGTTTTGGTTCAACTAACAGATCAGAGGCATACAATGGACGGCGGTACTAAGTTCTGAAGTAACGAGAGATATATGCCTGTTGTTGTGAGCTCCACTAAAACTGTTATTTGTATGAATTAAGTCACCAGAAACCATTCTAGAAGGCCTCCACTGCCATCAACTATGGAGCAGGTTCTAGATTCTCTGCACTATGTTCATGAAAATTCAGTTCATCACTTTGCTTCTAGATGGATTGTAGCTCTCTTCATAGAGTTTCCAGTGCTCATGGTTCCAAAAAATTCAGACATGCTGCTTAGGACAAAAGGTAAACATAGGATGATATGAAAGGTAATATGATGATAATTGGATGTTCAGACTCAGCAAACACTTGGATGACTCAAAATTTTCAATCACTCGGGACTCAGCAAAAACTAAGGGAAAAAACTGGCAAATTTTCCAAACATTAAAAAACACATAAATTTGTAAAAAAGATGTTTGAAAACATGCATACTGCTGAATTTAGGGAGCACATTATTGCTTTCCTTCATATATAGGGTCCATATCCTTTATATAAACAATCCAAAAATTTAAAAGCAGTTGGGCATCAACCCTTGAAAAGGGATGCTTTGCAAATTAAAAAGCAAACAGCTTCGCCAAAACCATCACTGTTGAAATCCCTAAGAAGTTCTGCTTCTACACCAAACACTCTTGACTTTAAAAGCTTCAACAGGGTCACAATACCTTACTCGTATTTGTCAAGTCTCATCGCAAGTATATCATCCTCTGATGCATCTTCCAACCAACTCCAATTTTGGACTTTTTAGATCCATGGTCTTAGTTGGAAACCAATAGATAAGCATCACATGAAAAGCTACCATCCAAAGAAGATTCGTGACCTATCACCATCTAAATTGTCATAGAAAGAACCATTATCCAAGGAATCAATTACATGTAAATATTTATATGAGGAATCACCATCTGACTCATAAGAGGACTCATCATCATCTTAGGAAGAAGCATCATGTGAAATGTCATTTTCTGCATTAGCATCATCACATGAGGGATCACCTCCCTTCTATGAATAATTGTCCTCTAAAGTATCACTAGAGCCGAGGAGTGTCAGCATGAGAATTGGTTTCCAAGAGTATCACATCTTCAAGTTTGTTAAACATCACCATGATGGCGCTCGTTTCTTTTAGAAAAGTACCACAGTTTCAACCATCATCCTTGTCGCATTTTTCAACACGAGTGAATACTTTCTTATGCACTATGATACTTAGTGAATTCATATAACATTTAACTACTATGAAGTGAATTTGAAGCTACAAAATTAAAAGTGCTTTTGATGTCTTTAAGTTTTTAACCACAACTTTATTGGACCAAAATTTGGCCTTCTTTCTGATTTGATAATGGATCACAAATTGGCACTCGAAATAGAACATGGCACACATTGTTAATTTCTCCCTTCTAAACATTGACTTTTCAGAACCACAAATAGGTAGGATTTGCAGCAAATACTCTATCATCTTTGACCTTATAAAGTGAATCAAACAAGATGCCTCTCCATCCACATGTCATGACCATTTAAAATGAACAAACCATTCAAAACAGCAAGAGTGAGTGTGTATATATTAAAATATAACAGAATGGGAATTACCCTCAATACTTCTTGGAAAATTATGTCTCCAATATTTTGAGCCTCTCTTCAATATCATCAAACTTCTTGAAGAATCTCCTTTCACTATGTCATGATTTCCACAATTTCAGCAATTTTTCAACTTTCTCTAGCTTCAAATCATCATGCTAGGATTTGTTTTCATCATCTCATTGCTCTTATATGCATTGGGCTTATTTTCTGTTTTCGATGTAGTAGACTTTATTCCTTAGATCCTAGCTTCTCATCTTGAATGAGTTTGTTTTATTCATAGTTGGCACACTTGCAAAAAACTCGCCGAGTTTTCAAAAACTCACGAGTTTTTTCTCAAGGCGAGTTTTTACAAGTTTAACTCGCCACCCAAAAATTCTGAGTTTTTTCGAGTTTTTACAAAAACTCGTGAGTTTTTAGTGGCGAGTACTCGCCAAAAACTCGCGAGTCCGACAAAAAAACTCGTCCGCACAGCACATAAAGTAAAAACGTCTTTTTAATCTTTCATTTCATTTCGAAATTGCATAATACTTTGTGTGAGGAGCTAAAAACCCCCCCCAAGCAAGGAGATATCATTTCCAACGATTTGCCATCGAGGAGAGCAGATTCAAACGCCATTTTGTGTGGATTTTGAAGAGAAATTCGATTCACAGGTAGGGGTTTTGTTTTTGTTTTTTATTTTTGCTTAATCATTTTCTTTCATTCTTCTTGCAAAATACTCATTCCAAATTGAAAAAAAGTCATAATAGAGCACAAAGAAACAATTTTTTTGCATTTACAATCCAAAAAACAAGATTCATCACAATCTTTTGTTTATTTTTGCTCATTTTTTTCATTGTTTTTTGAAATTTTCAGACCTAGGTTCATTTTTTGTGTAGAATGATAAGATTAGTTAATAATGTTAATTTATAATTCATTTAAACACATTTGTATCAATTTAAATCAAATTTAGCTCTATATCTTTTAAGTTTTAAATTTTTAATGATTTAGGTTGTTTTTTAAATTTTTTTGTATTAAAAAACTAATATGTTGTACATATTTTTTGTGTGTGTAGATTGATCATTGAGCATTGAATACACACTATAATGGCTTCTAGCTCAGCATCAGGTTCCAACCCCGCCCCATCATGTTCCACCCCGTCTACACCATCATCATGGGTTCTAGGCACTCGTCCTGCAGGGGCTAGAGACCCTACATGGAAGTATGGTGTGAGAGGGCACATACCTGGAACAGTTGTTTGCAATGAGTGCAAGAATACATATCATGGAGGCATAAATCGCCTCAAATACCATCTTGCAGGCATTCCTCAGCATGATGCCAAGCCTTGTGAGAAGCCCAAAGAAGAGATTAGAAGAGAGATGCTTGCACTACTCTCAATTGCCGAGGAAAGAAAAATGCAAAGGGAGAGGGCAAAAAAAGCCATAGCAGCTGCCATAGCTAGTGGACATGCGCATGCCCATGGCCAAACTCAGGAGCACGAGGCTGAGCACATGGAGATAGAGTCAGATGAGGAGGGAGATATTGGCATTGTTGGCTCTCTTCGTGGTCCACGGATTCGCGTTCATAGCACAGCCACAGCTGTACTGTCCTCTAGGCCCCCCGTTTCCTCTAGTTCGACTTCGACTAGAGTGCCAGTGCCACCACCACCTTCATCTTCACGCAACCCACAGAGTTTTTTTGTGCCTCGAAACACACCAGGAGCACAGGTATCATTGGAGGCTACAGGGTGGAACAAGGAGGTGCATCAACATGCCGAGTCGGCATGTGCTGACTTTTGGTATTTCAATAACATACCATTTAATGTGGCGAGTAGTCCCTATTGGCACAATATGGTCACTGCATTGACAGTTGCGGGAAAAGGCTTCAAGCCACCTTCTCGCAAAGATTTGAGTGGGAGGTAGGTGAAAGTCAACTTAAATTTTATGCTAAGTTTATGTTCTTTAAATCAAATTAATTTATAATTTATTATTTATGTTGAATTGAAGCTATTTTTTGTTTAAAACTTACAATTTTGTACTTATTTAATTATTTTACTTTGTACCTGCAGGTTGCTCACAAATGCAACCCAAAGGGCAATGCAAGTGGTTGAACAACAAAAAGTTAAATGGAAGAAATATGGCTGCTCCATTCTTTCTGATGGGTGGACGGATGGGAGAAACCGCACCATCATTAACTTTTTGGTTGCTTGCAAAGGTGAAGTTGTGTTTTGGAAGTCGATAGATGCTTCCAACAGGATAAAAACTGCAGATACATTGTGTACATTGTTGGAAGAAGTTGTGATGGAGGTAGGGATTGCTAATGCGGTGCAAGTTATCACAGATAATGCAGCAACGTATGTGGCAGCAGGAAGAATGCTTGAGATTAGACATCCATCACTCTTTTGGTCACCTTGTGCGGCACGTTGCCTTGACCTTCTTTTGGAGGACATAGGCAAACTTGTTTGGGTGGCACCAATTGTAGATGATGCAAGGAGCATCACAAAATTTATCTACAATCACCCTTGGGTTCTTAGCTTGATGAGAGATCATACGCAAGGGAAGGAGTTGGTGAGACCAGGTGCCACAAGGTTTGCAACGATTTTCATAACGTTGCAAAGCATTTTGGATTCTTTGGGCTTTTTAAAACAAATGTTTGTGAGTCAAGCATGGAATGACTCCTCATATTCAAAGAAGCCCGAAGGAGAGAGAGTTGCTGCAATAGTCTTTGACCACTTGTTTGCACAAAAAGCTACAGAGATCGTGAAGGTAACTTCAAAACTTTGATTTTAATTTTAAACTCAAGTTGAATATAAATATATATTTTTTTAATTTAACTTTAAGCCTTTCATTATAAATTTCTAACTTTGATCTTTTTGTATTTTTAATCTAGGTGTTGGAGCCCTTGGTAAGAGTCCTTCGCTTGGTAGATGGGGATCAAAACCCCATGGGATATATGTATGAGGCCATGGATAGGGCCAAAGAGGCTATCAAAAGTTACTACATGGGGAACAACCTAAAATTTGATCCCATATGGGAAATTGTTGATAGGAGGTGGAACAATCAACTCCACCAACCCATCCATGCAGCAGGATACTTCCTCAACCCTTATTATCTCTTCTCAGAGAGCTTCTCCGATCCTAATGGAGAGGTTATGGAGGGGCTCATGACATGCTTTCAGAGGATAGAATCCGAGGTTGCAATGAGAGACCACATCGTCATCGAATTGGATATGTATAGGGAAGCAACTGGTAATCTCTTTTCTTCAGAGATGGCTCTTAGAGGAAGAAACACTCTGCCACCAGGTATAAAATTGGGAGTCTTTAACTTTTAAGTTTATTTCACATGCATCATATAATTTGATAAAATGTGTTTTACTTTTGACTTTTGAGTCTTTGACTTTGTTTTCTAACTCTTCAATATTTTTTTTTTAGTAGAGATTTGGTGGAAAAATTGGGGTGGAAAAACCCCACATCTTCAAAAAATTGCCCTCCGCGTATTATGTCAGCCCTGTAGTGCATCCAGTTGTGAGCGCAATTGGAGCTTGTTCGAGTCCATTCACACGAAAAAGAGGAACAAGTTAGCACAAAAGCGCCTGAATGATCGTGTCTTTGTGCAATACAACCTTCGGTTGCGCACAAAGAGAGTAGAAGAAAAATCACTGGATCCTATTGATTTATTATAGTGATTGGACAGGGCGAGATGAGCAGCCTCCATTGTTTAGCGCGAACGAGATCCTTGACTTTGAGAGACAAGCAATGGAGGATGTGGGTGCACCAGGAGATGTAGGGTTGGAGGACATTCCTGAGGATATCGATGAGATTCAGCCAGAGCCACAGACACAACCTTCCATGCCAGCCGAGGAGCCAGTAGCGGTAGCAGTAACACCGCAAGTGCAATCACCGCCACCACCACGACGCACACGCGGGAGGGCTAGAGGACCCACCCCTTCTTCCCTAGCTACTGCTAGACTAGGGAAGAGGAAAGCCTAGCATGTTGTATTTAGTTACTGTTTAGTATTTGCTTCTAGTTCTAGTTTTATTGCTTTCATGTATTAGACTTTCAGGCTTTTAGCCATCGGGATTCCGCATAAGAATGCGATTTTGTAATCAATTTACATTGAAGTCAATCAAAATTAATAGAAAACACTTTTGTACTCATTTATGGATTCATTGGATTCATCTTGTCATTGAATTTTGCAAAAAAAATGTGTTTCTAATGAAATTTATGCAATTTTTTAAGTTCCCGAGTTTTTTTGCCGAGTTTTAAAAACTCTCCATTTTTTGGCTTGGCGAGTTTTTTCTTGGGGCAAGTTTTCCAACTATGGTTTTATTCATGAATAAGAATATGGTACAAAACTCATCAAAGGTAATGCTTGCTCAGTTTTCTTTCTTGGAGCTTTGCAGAAAGAAATCCGACTTGAAATGCATTGTAGGGAGTTCTCAAGTTTGATAAAATAATCTTAAATAATTATCAAACCTTTCTCTCTGTCTGATGCCCCAATCTTCCAATTGTGATTAAATCACTTTTTCCATGCCAAATAATCTTTTGTTCTATCAAAGCTTCAAGAGGATCAAGAATAGAATTTACTACTCAATTGTACAACTCACTTCATTTTTTGTATAGAAGAGGTTTCTCAACGTATCCAAAGGTTAGTTTCCTTGAATGTTAACAATCACAACTTCATTGCAGTAGGAGAACTATTTTCTAAAAAGGCCTCATCCAAGCAATTGTTGAATTTGACCAATCAATCTCCATTGCTTGGAGCATTTTCAATACTAATAGTAATCCATCATAGACTCTTACTCTACATGTATCCTTCCATATCATGCTCCCAAAATTTTGTAATTCTGCCCATTTACGATATTAACTCTTAAATTTGAATGTGTATTTTGAATCTCCTCAACACACGGCCAAACTTGCTCACAATTTCCACCAATGCCTAAGGCTCATCGATACTTTCCAATGCTTCAAATGGCTGAAAAGAGAGTTCAATTACCATTTTTCGGCCTCTAAATCTCATGACTCAGAAGTTCCTTTTCCCTCCAAAATCAAATTTTAAAAATATAACATTCATATAATGAGTGCACTTGATTCTGTCACTTTCTCCTGTTTATTTTCTGTTCCAATGTTCCTTACAAAAATTCATTGATTGACACTGACTAGACCTCCTTAAATAAGAAATTTCAAATTTTTGGTCCAATTGTCTCATGCTAGTCATACGGTTGACACTTGACACATCAGCAAACAAACTGTTGCTCAATGGTCCTATCAATGACGATGTCATCAAATTCGAATGAGGGCAGAACCAAACTCAGGTGCAAACAAATATGTAATGGAACATGGAAGCTCCTCTGCAACTCTTGCAAGAGATTCAATGAAGCCTTAAGGAACTATCACCTAGGCTCTAACACCATGTAAAAAGTCTAATAAAGATCAATTTAACTCCATAAAATAATTTAATAAAGATGTAAATGGAGGATGAAGAGAAAAGGGGGAGTTGAGGTGGAAAGGGAGAGTGCACATAGCGTACAAATTATCAATATAGATTAATTGATCAAGAATCTAAATCACACACACAACTTCGCCTATAGATACCTCCATGTACCTATGAAATTAGTAATTACCAATGTAAGACCAAATAAGACTGGATCTCAAGGTACCTTAAACTTGCCCCCAATCTAATCTGATAGCAATAATCCTAAGGAAACCACTATATGTCATTTCGAGGATTTAGTAAATGAACCCTTAACTTCAAACATCCCAAAGGTGCAACCACAACTAGTGATCCAAGGGAATTGGCAAGGAAGGTTTACCCCAAACATGCAAATTTTCACTACAAATTACAATTACAATTGACTTATGATATATATTATATTACAATTTGTAGCTTTGTATTTCATGCTATTGGCATAGAAATGTGAACTTTTAATTGCAACACAGTCTAATTTGTATCTTTCTTCGTGATGATCTTGCTATATAGATAAGATGGAAGCTTATCTTTGGTAGTTAACTTTGGTAAGAGCTAACATCATCAAAGAACAAATAGTCCAACTATTACTCGAGAAATAAGAGACAAAAAAAATGAGCAAAGCTTTGAGTAAAATTTTCAAAAGGTTAAAAAGGATCCCCACAACTTCTAGACAAGTCAAGCAACATTAGATAGAAAAGTGAGACTTGATGACACATTCCAATGAGTAAACAGACGAGAAACCTTAATCAGTAACTTAATCTAAGATTATCCTATGAAGGAAGCAAAAGCAAGTTTATAATAACACTATAAATAGTTGACAGAGTTTACTGATCTGGAATCAACTGCAAAGCTTTAGCCCACCTCTCAAGGGTCTTAATGGATCAAAAAGATATATTTATTATTTTCTTAACAAAGTGAAATTCTTATGCCAATCATTCATTCTTTGAGTAGAAAATTGTGTTATGTAACACAAAGCTTACTATTATCTTAGAGAGAAGAATTACTAGCCATTGCAATGATCCACAAATTTAAAAAAATTATGTTGTTGGCAGTTCCACAATATTGTATTATTAAATATCTCTTTTTGCAGGGAACCAACTACGTTGTTAATAGTGAATCAATATTCATGACCCGTCCCCACTAAAGGCAATACCCCATATTATGAGATTAAATGGTACACTTGGAACTCTGCATCAAAAGTTGCTCCTAGAGGTATTGAAACTAGCAAAATGAACTACTCAGATCATCAATCCTCACCATTGGGACTTCCACCTGCTTACAAAGACTTCCCAATGGGAAACCAATCCCAGTATTATCACATTGAAGAGTGCTTAACCATGGAGTTTTCCCCAGAATCAAACTTGTTAGACAAATTTACTAAATCATTCTGGATCTGGGCCAGACGCAAAATGTCAGATTCGGATTTTTTAGGATACATCAAATCAATCTGATCCAGACATTGTCAATTAATTTTTCATTTTCTGAAATTAATAGTTCATTCAACTGCAACCCTATGTCCCAACCAACTTTCTCTGATCACTCTGATCCAAACATTCTTAATTAATTTTTGTTTTTTTAAATCACAATTTCATTCCTCTACAATCTGTGTTAAAATTTTCAATATGTTTATGATACACACATCCTATTGGCTATTAAAAAGGCTTCCACAGAAAATCCAAGTTGGCTATCCATGAACAATCTTCACAAGCAAACAAAAATAAGATCTTAACAATGCTCCTAATTTTTCTAGTTTTAAGCACTAACACCATATCTAACAGTGTGTGCATATCTTCTTCAGATGCTCCATGCTTGAGGCTTGTAATTGTGTTCCACTTCTTTGTTCCAATGTCCAAATCCAAGGGTACCAAAACTCCACCCCTTCCTTTCCCCAACAAAATCAAGGGTAAGAACTTGCAAATTCCTGTAAATCAAGAAGAAGTACTTCGATGCCAAATGTTTGTGATTGCTCAAGACAGTCCTGAAACAATTCACCAACACAAAATAGGATTTAATGTCTTAAACATGCTTTCTACTGCTATCACGCTAGATGCTATGTTTTGTTTGCATTGAAAACAGACTGAGATCATGCTCTCATTAAGAATTTTTCAACTACAGCAAAAGAAATCAAACATACATAAAAGGAAATCAGCTACAGCAAGCATACACATACATCCAACGCAAGGCAGACCCTTTAAGATACCTAATTTGCAAAAAAATTAACAAGGAAAAGGTTGAGCCTTGTATTTCCTACAATGAATCACCAAATACAATGTAAATTACAGAAATAATGGCTCATCAAGGAGAAATAGACCGCTATGGCTCCCTGCATATGACTCTCCAGTGGCAATCTCACACTCCCTGCTCAGTTGGTTGCTAGACACTACCTGGAACTACCAATAGGAACCCCTTACAAGTCAGTAAATTGAAAACGATACACCCATCCAAGTGCAGAAAGGGACCAATTATAACATCTGATACCTACTGAGCAAGTTCAGAAAAACCACATGGTACTCTTTCACACATGATATTTACAAGGATACACTCTGAAAACAGCAAATCCATTAAGAGATGGCTGGGTAGCTCCAAAATGAATGGTTAATAAGGCATGATACTTGCTAGAGATTTCTCAAATGGGTAGCAATTGTGTAAATGTAATCAAATCTTTCACAAATAGGAACCTAATACCTAAGAATAAACTAAGTTCAGAAATTCTGTGTAAGACAATTCTGAGTCAAAATGTAATTTCCAGAATTCTTCACTAACTGCGATTTCCAGATTTCTTCTAAATGCGAATGTGCTGATTGCAGAACATTAATAGATTTCGATGTTTGCATATCAATGAGGAAGCCGCCTTATGTATGTAGGAGACCCGCCTCTAAGAGGGCAATCAACATTTATATCTGACCTAAGCTATCATTCATCAACAAATTGAAACATACAAGATTATTAGGAATAGCATATGGTTTAATGCACATAACCTAGAATAATACTATAGGATGAGTGACCTGCCAAGTAATCAACGTTACTGGGTGCAAGTCCCAACAGTGACAATTGATGATATGCAATAATTCATTTTGCCGGTTTCAATCCCAACGTTTCCACCCTTTTGAGCATCAACTAATGCAATGGAGCTCATAAGAGATTGAAAACAACCACTAATGAAGGATGGGTCATGAAGATTAACTCAATAAACATGCAGTAATCTTTTAATATTCAAGTTGTTGATATCATTTGAGTAGCCTTAGATCAAGAAGGGGTGTAATATCTTTGTTGATTAAACAAAACTCAGGTTGGAAAAATGAATGGAATTGCAATACGTATGAAATAAACAACATTACCTCTTACAAGAGCAATTGTACATTCTTAATCACTGGTAGCAATATCATCATGAAATAAGATGAATTTAGTAAGGGCATTGTATCTATAAAGAATGTTTTGAAAGGCAAGAAGCTAGCAATTCTTCAATGCTATCAGTTCCTTTAGGCAATAAGAAGATGCTAATAAGATTTAACAAGAAAATAACAAAACAAATATATAATCGACCTTGAAAAGCTGAATTCAACATTCAAGTGTGATTGAGACTGAGGATGTCTTCTGCCCCTCAACTCCCTAGAGAGGCAGAGCTTCTAACTAAGACCTTATAGATAGCATTCTTCCCAACTGTAGCTTATCAGTGAGAGCAATTTTAAAAAGTATTAAATTCCTAGAGAAGTTTGCATCTTTTATGTTGGACCAACCACCATCTACCGAACAAAAAGGAAGACATTGATGGAGGATAGCAAACTAAACAATCAAGTTCTTCCCATCATGCTTAAAGTTTAACAGTTGCCCATGCTTGTCAACTAAACTTTGGTTGAGAACTTCCCTCTCAATATTGCCCTATCATTTTACCTAGGAAATAAATTTGAATTGTAATTGTAATCTTTTACATGGACACTAAATGCTCCTCTATCTCTCTTTCTCTTATTATTTGTATGTGTATATAGAAAGTATCAAATCATTTTATACAAAATCAATTTTCATACATTTTTTATCCTGTCATATACTGACATACAGCATAAAATTTAGCAATAAAATAATATTACAAAGATCAAAAACCATTGATGCAAACATCAAATCTGCAATTCTGCTTCCCTTACTCTTCATTGCATTTGTTTTAAGAGCTAAATTTATGACAATAATGTCAATATATATAGAAGACAAATTAAAATATGAGAAACAGAGAAAATATTGAACTCAAATCCCCTTCTATTGTATGCCAAATGGGAGATTCAAATAGCATATGGTGATCCTTCAAATGATAAGCAAAGATCAAAAACAGTTGATGCAAACATCAAATCTGCAATCCTGCTTCTCTTACTCTTCATTGCATTTATTTTTAAGAGCGAAATTTATGACAATAATGTCAATGTACAATTCATATAAGGCTGAATGAGAAATTTAATATAGAAGACAAAAAAACATATCAGAAACAAACACAATATTGAACTCAAATACCATTCTAATTTATGCCAAATGGGAGATTTGGAACAGGGGATGGTGATATCCTTCAAATGATAAGAAAAAGCGGACTTTATTGAATAGGCACTTGTGCAGTTGACATGTAAATTGTTGATCAAATATGCTCTAACAAAATATTGCATCCACTTCAAATTACCTATTGATTTTGAAGAACATTTGATCGGATCAGTGTGTGCTTTGATAGTCAATAGGTACAATTATTGTTTGACAGATACCTCAGCAAAATGCAGTTTCACAGACAGCTTATTTGCTGGGTATACAGAGGTGCTTGTTGTAAATCCCATCAGCCTTAAAAATGCATCCTCCTGGCCTGCAAATACTTGGAGCTTTGGAACAGGGATTTTCAAAAAAAATCATTGGCAAGCGTATGCCAAACTCAATTACCCCTGCACATGCTAAAAGGGAAACAGAGGTTCCTGTTCTGGAGATCTGTCAATACATGGTTACAAAATATGTGAGTCTTCTTGGGGCACACAAATTGTTTCTTAAATTGCTGCAGTAAATTGTGGACTACATTCAATACCAGTGTATACACACAAGCTGAGCTTGCTATTATAGCTTGGAGTTGGAGGTTTTCATGCAAACACCTGGCAGGTCCAAAGCCAGTCTTATCATCCTCTGTTTGCTTCCTCCCTTCTTGTTCCAATCTCAATGATTTGGTAAATGGTATCAATTTGGGTCCATGAAACTATTTTAACTGCATTTACCATCCTTTCAGATAATGCCAAATTCAAAGCTTTAGAGCAATGTCCAGAGATCCACAGTAATGGAGTGAAAGTAAACCTCTTTTTATTCTAAATAGGTGTATTGGAAGTATTGACTAAAAGAGTGTTTACGATTTTCCTTATATTTATAAGGTATTGAGTGCCTGTAATTGCACGCTTGACCATTGATACCTTACTCTTATTTTTCTAATATTGAAGGGCAAGGGACCCAGAAAAAAGGACTCTTTTTTTTTTTGGTAGTCAAATCCAGAAAAAATGACTTTTAACTACCTCTTTACATACATCATAACAACTCAATAATTAGAGACGAGCTATAAATGGATATACAAAGTTGTCATTCATGAAATGCAAGATGTAACATCAAATATGAACTGAGTATGCCAAAATGATTAGTTAGTTAACATATAGCATTTAAATACATTACAACTTTTCCAAGAGGTGGCCGTGCAATGGTAAAGTGTTGTGTTTGTAAAGAGAACTACTCAACTTCAAATCCCCATATTACAATAAGATAACTCACAGTTCAGTAGAAATGTGTGAGTCATATCACATCCAGGACTAGGGCCTATTCATCCCTAGAGCCGATCTCAGCCTGATGATGTTCCCAATTACCTTAAGTTTTAACAAAAAAATCAATACCTTACAGCTTAAATATATATTAGATAAGAGGTTGAGATTTGAATTTTTTAAGTGAAGAAAATCTTACGAGAAAGACTTCTTTGACAGTATTATGGTATCTGTGGACAGGTGATAACTAAATAATACATATGCATAAGTGGAATCAGGTAGTCATTAAGTGGCCATAGAAAAAATGCAAGATAAAAATGGGGTTTGTGTAATCTCCATCGACCAGATAAGTATATTACAAGTTACAATATTTACCAAAGAGAGAGTACAGAGATGCCACTGATGCAACTTTTCCTCATAACCTTGTTTTGAAGAAGCAACATTGTCGGAAGGTACAATTAGGATCTTTTAATAGTTTTAAAATAGAAAGAATTGATAGAATGAATATTGGAAGTATCAACACTATCACCAACTACAAGGTAATAAAATAAATATGTCGAAGGAGGGTTTGAAATCATTGAACTTACACAGTGTTGAAAAGGTAGGCCCTCCCATGTTTGCAGTGGAAAGACTGAGCATAGAAAATAGACAATGAAACTTTAAGTTAGCCAATATGTAACTTGATTCAGAACAGGAAAAATCAATTTAAACTCAACCAAATAACAGAATAATCGTTTTAAAATTACAACTACTTCCCATTAATAATCTTGTATTCATTTCTGTAGTCCTATTTTGCTTTTCTAAATTTAATAATCCCAACCCGTCTCAAAATAAACCCTTATAGTACAAGCATGTGTAAGATATAGTATCTCCCTAGCTTAACAAGTCAGAATACAAACAAGAGAATCAACACAATATTTATAAGACAACAGAAAAGATCAAAACGTGGTTGATATCATTTCAATCACAAGAAACAATGAGGGAAGTTGCTATGTCTGCAATGACCTAGTAGTCTTTTAAAGATGTGAGGAAAGCTTAGATTTAGTGTAAAGGTAATATATAGAGAGAGACTCAGAGTAAGGTGCAAATATAACAGATAGTTTAATTAGCAAATAAGAAAAATGAAGGCATTTATTACCTTTGAGATTAATTCCTCAAAGAGTGCCAAATGACTGCGGCAATGCTTGCAACTGTATGTCCTTCCATCCAACTGTACAAGGAAAAGCCTTCCCATTTATATCCCCGAGTCTCTTTTCCTTTATATATTTCTTAGGCTGAAGGAATTATTTCTTGCAATCTCTGCTCCAGTAAAATGGCTACATATAATACCTCACTTAATCAAATGCCCGTGTGGATTGAGCATGTCCTCTCTTCAAGGAACACAGAAGTAGACTGGTGAGCTTTTAGAGTGGATGGTGTGACCCAGGTCACGAGGAGTGTGGTTGATCACTACTCACAGCTGTGGACCTCCCAAGGCATGCATAGGAATGTAACTAATAAGCATTCGTATATGCTTGAATCCTGAGTTTTACAGTTCAAATGAAAATACAATCAAGTATCGCATTGAGAAATTGCATCATCACCTGTGAAAATACAATCAAGTAACATATTGTGAAATTGCATCATCACCTGAATGAAAAACAAATAAATGTGGCACTACATATTAACTATTGGAATCTTCCATTTTATTTAATTGTGTAAAGCCTACTAGATCAGCTAGATATGATGCAAAATGTCTCTGATCAAATGGAATAGGTAATCAGATGAGGGCTAAACGGGTATTGCCATATAATGGAATATATCTTGTACATTAGAATCGAAAGGGGTACAAACTCTTGGTTTGGACAAGATCATTGGTGCTGCATGGAGAGAAATTTTCATGGATGGAAAATAGTTTACATGCAATAGATAAGTTGGTGAATCTTTCTCATTTAAAATATATGTATTATATACCACTTCTGCAAGGATATCTTAAGGTATGGAAAATACTTCCCAATTATAGAACGGATGGCAGATCTTTCTCATTCCAACTATATGTATTACAGACCACTACTGAAGAAAGACAGAATTCACAATTAACACATGAAAAAAATTGGGTAATGTAAAGACATGCTATTTGAAATTCTGCTAATCGGAGAAATTTCTAATTTTTGAAAAAACTGGTTCATGCAAAAAGAATATTATTCAGATGTTGAGAGCAACATAGAATGCCTGATGTCTGCAGAGCAACTTAGAATGCTCAATCCATGCATTGCGTGCAGTGTAGTGCTCCTAGCAATTTAAACTTGCTCAAAATACAGGAATATTTCTACAGCTCTAATATTCATTAAATTCTTGTAACCATAGCAATTCAAAAGAATAAGTTCTGACCAGAAGATTCATTATTCTGGGGAAAAATCACCATATCAGGTTTTATTTTATGGCACTATCAACTGCCGGAACAGGTTTCAATCACAATCTGTGAAGAATAGAAGGAAGCGTATTCAGATGAGAGTTACATTAAACTTTACACTTACAATTTGCCAGGAAAACTTGTAACACTCCAGACACTGGTTAAGTGCTCCCCAACCCGGAAATTAGCATCAAAACCTACACACCATGAAAATAAAGGAAGTTTCTTAGGCCTTCAACATTAGCATTGCTTAGTTGTCATTCCAGCCCAAATCGCTATTCCAAGCAGCCCCATGGCCAAAGCTTACAAACGATGATACCCAAATTATAAATTGTTCACAATTGAATAGCATTATTTTCGCAAGAAACATAAAACCCCTATCACATAAACAAAAGGCATATATTGTACGGCACTTTGAGAATATCTTTTTGCCAACAAGGTTGTTGAGGGTTCGAATCCCAAGTATTAAATTAGATCAAGGATTGATACCCCACAGCTATATAGAGGAAAAAGCAAACTCACCAGAGTAAACTGTAACAAAAATAGAGGAAGTAACCAAATTAAAGTGTTTCTTCTATCTCATTTCGGTAAACGAGGGCGTCAATTCAGCGGAATGAGCGACAGAAACATCGTAATGGCTTAAAGCCTACGCTTCTTGTGAGAATGGTTGCTTGTCCTGTGTGAAGATGTGTAACTGGACAACGTGTTACCCGTCTATATTGGTGCGATCAGCGGGGGTTTGACCCGAGGGTGAAGAGGGAACGGTGGATGTTTCTATGTTTCTATGTTTATTACATTAATCAACATCAATCTCGCTGGATTTTTCATCCTCCTTTCTCAGCTCTTTGCTTCAAGCAATGGTTCTATTACTACTCACAAACTCTACAATTTCTCGCCTCTTTACTTCAAGCAATGGTTTTATAATTGCATACACGGAGCTTACAACCTCAACCAAGTGGGTCCCTCTACGATGGGGAGAGGAGCTCCCATGTTTATTCATGGGTCTTAGAGCCTTACAATAAAATAGAAGATTTTTAATGTCTATGAGATCACTGATAGTTTATAATACAGTAGAATTTGTTATTTTAGTTTTTTGGTGTTTGTTTTTAACAAGTATATTTTTGCATTCAAATTGGTTTTATCAATTATACTTGATTTTTTCTCAAAATAAATATTTATCTTTTACAACGTCTATATTCAAATTTCTAAAATCTCTAACTCTTATTTTGATTGGCTAATATTTTTATTATGTCAAATTTCATACAAATCAAAGAGAAAAGGTAGTTATTGAAAGACCTACTATCCATACTTTCTAAGAGTCCCAACTAATTGCTAATTGACTAATATTTTTGTTATGTCAAACTTCATAAAAAACAAGGACAAAAGATAGTTATTGAAATACCTATGATCCATATTTTTAAGAGTTACAACTAATTGTTGATTTGTAAGAGAATGTTAAAACTAATTGCTAATTTTTAAGAGAATCTTTAGATTTTAAAATTAGGAGGAAAAATAAAACGATGTGATTGGTCTATTGACTTTAATTCTTTGTTTGTTTCTATTACTATTGTATTTTTACCACCACAAATAAAGTTATAACCATTTAAAAGGGTTAAAATTATAGTCATAATTTAATGAAAAAAATCTTATTTGATTGCACATATTTTCTTTTCAATTTAAAAATATATATTTATTATTTAAAATAATACGAAGTAAAATAAAATTGGGACCACTTAAACCACCAACTCCAATCAACTTATGGGTTGATGGGATTGGATGTTTATCTTGAATTTAGTTAGATTGAACAATGTAGGAAGCCTCTATGGGCTTTTGATTATTTTGCATGTACATGTGTGTCTTCAACATGCATTAAAGTGAATATCTCAAAGGCTTTTTTTTCCCAAAAGTTACATGTACATATGTCAATGTTTTGCATGAATTGAATATTTTACATATGTATATCAATGTTTATATGTTTAAAATAAAAAGAATATTTAAGTTTAATTAATAAAATAAATAAAAATTAAATAGTAAAGTTGTGTAAGTTAATGTTACAATAAATGAATATTTAAAATAATCAATTCAAAATACCCTATCACTTTATTAAGCGTTGATCTTTCCTATTCAATTTAATATTATTGTTGTTTACTTGATACTATGGTTTTAAAATTATATGCATAGATCTTTCAATCCTAAGCAAGTTGTGACTTTAATGAGGGGAAGATGGGTTCTTATTAGCTCTTGCCAAACATGTTATTATTATATTTATATGGTTTCTAAATAGAATAATTGTGTAATCTATCACCAATAGATTTTAATTAATATTTTTTAGTGGATTTTAGTATAATGTTTGATTATGTTAAGATTTTTTTTTGAATCTTTTTTAAAAAGTTATTGTATAATCATTAGACTTCAATTTTCCTCGACACATTTTTACAAGATAATAATGCATAATAAATCTATTTCATTTGACATGGTGCTAAAATTTATAATTGGTCTCAAAATTTAAAGTTTGTTAGAATGCTCATTATAATCACAAATGCAAGGCAAGTTGTATTTGGGATAGGTCATCTAAGTTGGACACACTCAAGCTTTATGTGTCATCCTCAAGATAAGATATTGTAGCTCACAATGGGATCAAGTGGCTTGCACATGTATGCCATTAATTAAATTCTTACAATGATTGACAAGATAGAATTGTTACTCTTGAGATCAATGATGAGGGAAAAATGAGTAATACCAAAGAGTGCAACACTTGTTTTGTCATATATTCATAGTCAACAAGTCTCCTTAGTTAAACATTAATCTCATATAATGGTGGGCAATAAATGAGGAAGACTAGAAAATGTAAGGTTGAACGCATGAGACAAGCCACTTAGTGGTAATAACATCATTTGAACCTATGAGCAACACTCCTCAAGATGAGACCTCCCCTAGATAACATCCAAGGCACATCACAAACACAATAGAAAACTTTCCTTGATCACCTTTTCAATGCACATGCAAAATCATTTTATTGGCCCTTTGTGGCATGGTTCCACATATATCTATAACTTAACCTTTTGACCAATGAGATTCAAACAAAACACTAAATTTATTTTGTTTTAATCCAAACTAGAACATGAGTATAATACTAAATTAGGGACCTACATGAAGCTAACTCTTAAATAGCCACTACCTTATTTTGTAAATCAATAGCTTAGAAGAATTGTGTTGAGATTGATTGCCTAGGACTAAACAAGCTAAACAAAGTTCTAGGCCATTAACTTTAGCCATTTCACTATGAGTGAGTAAGAATGGAACAAGTGATTTATACATAACTTGTAGGAAATATAATGTTCAATTTTGTAATAATAGATATTGTATACTCTACAATTTCATTATTATATTTCCTGCCTATTTTAGCTTTCTTGTCATTTTTGTGTGTTTTTACCCCTTTTAATCATTTTCCCTTCCTTAAGGCACCCCAATCCTTTCCCTTGTCCCTCTTCCCCCCTTTTAGCCAATTACTTACTAATTTTCCCTCATTATTAATTTATTCCCTCTTATTAATTTTCTCTCCCCTTTCTCATGTCCCTCTTACCCTCATTTTAACTCTATTTTCCCCTTTCCCTTTTGACAAAACCAATAAATGCCATTGTCATACCATAACCTTTCTCTCATCCTCATCTTCTCCTTGAATCTTGCATCATATAGCTCACTTTGATCAATAACCACCACAATTTGATGGCCTCATTTGAGCTTAAGCATTCCTTGAAAATTGGAACTCCTAAGATCTAAAGGGCATTGTTGCCTCCAATACACACAAGGTGGCAACTAGGTCTTTTCACTTTTTGACCAAAAATTAAATAGGAGATAAGCATTTAATGTCGGTGGTTCTTACCTAATATAGTTTTTAGCTAACCACAATAAATCTATTTTAAAAACTTCCCTCTTCTTTATTTTAAAGGTGTCTCAACTTCCATCTCAAACTCTACAATATTTTTTTGAGGTCCTTGGACAATATTGTGAGTGAATTTGCATCACTAGGTGGCTAATTTTCATGTTTTTTTCACTAGGTGAGCAAGTTTGCTTTTCTAATTTCACTAGGTTTTCAACTAATTTATACCTAATTTGTATATTTCCATTTGTGTACCTTCTCTAGTTTCAAGCCATACTTTCCCCTAGTTTCCCTTTTGTCCCAATTTCATTTTGATTTCCATCAATGTTTGATTTATTAATTCATGTCTCTTATTATAGCCCTCTTCACACCCATACTAATTTCCTTTTCCTTTTACCCATATGATTTTCCCTTTTCTCTCTCCCACTCACTTTTTTCCCTTCAAAACCCTAATCTAACTAGTTTTCTTTTCCTTTCCTTAATCTCTTTATAAAGCCCATCGACATTCCCCTAATTTTATTTTTTCCACCCTTATTTAGACGATATTTCACCCATATCCTCTCTTTAGATCTATTTTGTGAAATTTTTCCATCTCCTAAGCTCACCATATCAAACCTTTATTTTCCTTATTCATCTTTGCCATTACCCATTAGGTATTCAATTTTAGGTTTTGAATTGATTTTATTTGTTAAGGAAACTAATGGATGAATCCAATGAAAGGATAAACTTAGAGTGTACAAATTTGAATAACCTAGTTAAAGGTGTATTTGATTGACCATAAATCTAAAATATAACATGGATAAGCATATAAATCAACAAACACATAATCACAAACCCATAATGTTGAATGTACCTAGAGAAACCCTTTTAGGAAAAAAACCACCATCAAAGAGAGGACAAATCTATATTGATCCAATACAAGTGTTGCATCAATACATCTAACTTTATTCCTTCAATTTAATAGTATATAGCAATGTAGTATTATTCACCTATAAAAGAACCATGAAACAACTATCCATAACATCCAATGTATAGAGACCCAAAGAGGCAAATCGTAAATGATGTTCTAAAACTAAAACTACCAAAATCAATAGTATTTTTAAAAACCTGATGCCCTTGACCAAAATTATTCAATGCATAGTGAATAGTAACTAATAATTACATATTTTACCCATATGGAAAAGTGGGGCATAGTTTCCCAAGTATAGCACTCCATTTCCAATACATTACTCTTTATGTGCCCCACCTATCATAAGAACATGTTTCACTCTCTCACCTAGTGCTTATGGATGAGAAAGTGGTACAAATAAAGTCAAACCACTCCATAATTACCACTATGATGGGTAACTTCCCCCTTAATTCCATTACAACTAATATTCAAAGTTAAAAGGGGAATAATTGTTGGGAATAGGATGCCATTTAATTGCATTCTAAACATATTTCATGTATCTCCTAAGTTATTGGAATGTGTTCCACAATACTAGGATTAGGAAGAGATTAATTTGGAATGAAATAAACATTTAATTTGACATTTGTAGTTATTCCTAAATAATAGGAGCATGTGGGGACACCTTGGGAGAGCTCCTACAAAATAGGAGCACATGGGCACCTACATGGGAGGTGGGACCCATCTTGGTTCAGTTAAATGGTTGGTGAATTGAGTACACTTCAAAAATGCATCTTAGGTTCCTACAAAATAGGGATTTTGATTTATACATGTTGAGTTCTTATAAAATAGGGATTGATGTTTATGAGGTTCAGTTCAGTTCAACTTAGTTTAGTTATGTTTCAGTTATCTTCAGTTGCATGTTAGTTAACTTTAGTTGACTTGAGTTGCATGGACAGATAAAAGGTGGATACATTCAGTTAACAAATGGAGGATCATTCATGCATATTGTTTTGTATGAATCAGTGACAAATATGTTTTAGTTAGCAAAGATTAACTTGGACCCGCCTTGGGTGCCCAAGTTGGCATATTTAAGTTACAACTATTGCATGGAAAAGATATTTACAATGCTCAATTAAGTGGGACCAAGTTTGGGCGCCTACTTTGAGGATGAGCTTGCATGAGATATTTTGACAACTACGAGGTTAACACTTCAGTGTTGGGCGCCAACTTTGAGGGAGACTCTTGTTTGACTTGTTCATTCATATGTGAACTCAACTTGGAAACCCTAGGCGTGGATTTTCTCAAGAGGCTTTGTGATCTTGTATTTGATAATTCTTATGAGTTTGTAAGCAAGAATATTGTCTATTATTGCAGCAATTGTATGAGAGGGTTTTTGTGAGAAAATATTGCAGGTTGTGAAGAAGATTTGTTGAAAATCAAGGAAGCATATCAAGGAGAATTGAATCGGTGTTATTGTAATCTTATTTAAAGGTTAAATAATACAAGCAAGACCAATTCTGGTGGAGTTTTTTCCCAAAAGGGTTTCTCCACGTACATGTTGTGTCCTTTCTATTATGTCTTATATTTCTTCTACAATCTTTTGTCTACTTTCTACAACATTAAAATTTATCTAATTCAACATTAATCATACACAAAGAATGTGACAAAGAATACTAAAATTGAATCTATAATTACACAGGATTTACAAGTTTTAAGCTACATTTTTTACTATAGTTTTACCTTCATTTTCAATAATACTAATAATACTAATAATAAAATAATAATATCTCTCGACCATCATGGGCATCCAAGTAATAATTCTAAGATGTTGGAGATATAACATTAGTACATAGGATTTGTAATGTTAATATCACCTTAATCCCAAAATCCTCCCACTTAATGTTATACATTGCAATGGCATAAATAAGAAACAAAAAATAAATTAAGTATAAGACACAAGGCTCATGGCCTCCTTGCATCAAAAGAATTTATCCATGCTCATAAGATTCATAAGTGAATTTGCAACATTAACCACAATGTTTACTTTCCAAATCATGACCTTATCATTCACCACCATATCATAAACAAAGTGATACTAAACATCTAATTTCTTAGTACAAGCATGGTGCATGGGATTCTTGGCCAAACAAAGAGCACTTTGATTGTTACATCCAATGTGAACCACCTTGTAAATTAAACTAACTCTCCAACACAACCTCTATAACTAAAATACCTCTTTATAAGTATTTGTAGCATCCATATGCTTTGATTTAGTATTATACAAACAACTATGAGTTGTCTCTTACTCAAGAAACTAATAACACCACCAAATAGAGAAAATGTGTAGACACTAGTGGACCTTTGACTATCCAAGTCACCTACTCAATGTGCATCAATACAGCCATATAAGTCTAATATAGTGTCCATATGGTTATAAACATGATAACATAAGAAATAATCAAGATTTGCTCACAAATCTATAAATACCCTCTTTAAAAAAGTGCAATTCTCCTTACTAGGGTTAGACATAAACTTGCTAAGAACTCACATTGATTGGGAAATATCTACTCTAGTATAAACCATTACATAGATTAGCCTACCAATAGAACTAAGATAAGGCACATTATACATATCATCAAAATCGTCATCTAACTTAAAGTGCATATACAATAAGAGAGTAGATAATACAAGTAAAGAAATATTATGTGGTTTTTAATCATGCATAATAAATTGATACAAAATAATGTCAACATGCTTACTCTAACTCAATCGAATATATTATGAACTCAATGCTTATTGATTTCCATTCCCAAGGTAATTTTTGTTTCCCCTAAATCCTCCATGTCAAATATACAATTTCCCTAATCATTACCTTGTTGTGACCAATAAAAAGCGTCATCAAAATACAAGACAATGATTAGAATCTAATCATCAATAATTTGTATAAACATGGTGATTTTCTCTTCACTTCTCTTAAAACCCAACTCTAATACAAAAACATCAAACTTCTAATACCAAATATAAGGGAAAAAATCAAACCATATAATGATTTTTTAACTTGCAAACCACATTTTATTTCCCTTTTACCTCAATCCCATATGGTTGTTGTATGTAGATTTCCTCTTTAAGATCTCATGAAATAAATTTTTGTTAACATCCGTTTACTCTACTTCAAAATCATAAGAAACAACAATAAAAAGTAGGGATGTAATGGAAGAAAGTTTAGAAATAGGAGAGGAAATTTCACCAAAATAATTTGCCTCTCTAGGAGTAGCCCTTAGCCACCAATTTGGCTTTTTAACTTTTCTAGTTTATGCTTTATATTTCTTTTTAAACATATATTTTAACCAATAGGATTTCTCCCATCAAAAAAACTCACAAGATCCTAGGTATCACATCTATCCAAGGCCATAATCTTATCCTACATGGCCTCCATCCAAGAATCATGATCATCTAAAGAGAGACATTTTTTGAAAGATATTGGTTCATTGTGAATAGATAATAAAACAATTACACAACATAAATCTAGTGGGCTATGCTTGTCCACTAGGTTTCATTGTCTCATGGATATTCTCAAGAGTGGAGTAAGGGATTCTACATGATCAACCTACTTCAAAATATCACATGAATCCTCTTCTTCTTCTCCATCCTCTAGCTCATTATTTTATTCTCCAACATGTGCATCTTCTTACTCCTCAACCTTAATCTAAAAATGCAATGTCTTCCTTTTTTAGCCTCTAGTTATACTAATTAGAAAATAGTCTAAGTTACCTAAAATAACATGATTAGAATAAATTATTTTTAGAGGATCTCAAATCTTGTAACCCTTAACATTCTCATTGTAACCAATACATATATATTTATGAGCCTTGGTATCCAACTTAGATCACTTTTCTTTAGGCACATGAATAACAAACTTGCAACCAAATACATTTAAATGTGAAATAAAAGGATTTTTTAATTTCCCACACCTCATGAGGACTTTTATCAACAAGATTCAAACAAGGACTTTTTTTAATCAAGTAGTAGGCAATACTCATCATCTACCTAAAGGCACCGATACAACTATGTACGAGTCATCATACTTTTAGGTCTTTCCAACAAGGTTCACTTCATCCTTTCTACAGTCCCATTATATGGTGATGTGTAAGGATTAGCATTTTTAGCATAACGGTCTCAAAAAATCAAATTCCCTAGAGTAATATTTATCTCAATTATCATATCTCAACACCTATATATTCCTATTTGACTATTTATCAACTAAAGCCTTAAAATTATTAATCTTATAGAAAACATCAAATTTTGACTCTAAGAAAATAAATCCAAGCATATTTTTAGTAATCACTTATAAATGAAGCATAATAAAGCATAATCATATGATTTACCAATAGAACCCATATCCACCAAACCAAACATATTTGGTTGAATGATAAATAAATTTTACTCTAGTGCTTCCAACTAAAAAAGAAACTCAATTTTACTTTCCAAATACACAATTAGCATAGAAACCAAACTCATCAAAATAATTAAAAAAATTATCAACCATATTTTTATTAATAATGATCTTAAGACCTTTTTCACCACTATGAACCAAACATTGGTGCCAAAACATACATGGATTTTTAAAAGTGACAATTATATTGGAAAAATTACAAAATGTAGATGTATCAAGTCTAAATAGAGTCTCGAATTGTGAGCCTCTCACTACCACCAAATCTCTTCTAACCAACTTGCAACCAACTTATGAAATTTCATTAAGGTAGGTAGGGAAGGAATATTTTATATCTTTTGTGGTGATACTCAAATGCCATGTCTTAGAAGAGCCTCCAAGTGGAAAACCTAAAATCACTTCCAATGTGAGAATTTATAATGACAATGGGCATGGAGGATAAAGTGGGAAGGGAAGGAACATTGTCTAGCTTTTATGGTGGTACCATAATATTCAATTAATAAAAGTTACATGACATCATTCATTTTCTTTGATACTTGTATTAAAAGTATAAAATCTTTTATTTATATTATTGTTTCTTGTTTTATTTTAATATGTATGCTTGGCACTCGTCTTCAACATCAACAATAGAAGAGTCAAGAGAAAGACTAAAATTTAAAAGTGATCACATTCATCATGGCAATAATACATAGAAGGTAAGTTATCAAGTAAAATTTATTTTTTATTAGAAATTTTATATTAAAACTAAGTATGACTATGTTAGATGTTATTTATTTGAGTCTCAATTGTTAGTATGATGGATAATTTATTATATATGACTATGGATGATGTTATTCCTTTCAACTTATTAGAATGAATAAATACAAGTCCTTGTTAAATTAAATGTATTTTGTGAATAATTAATAGTTTTGAGTTTTACAAATGACACATACTAATATGGATGGTGGTTCGAATTCCATAAAGATAATATTATGTATAAGAAACTTGAAAATAGAATTGGCGTATATAATTTCTATTGTATTCCTATTGACAGTGACATGTAAAAATAATTTAATTATTCTTTACTAGATTTGTCGTTACCCATATCTAGTGGTTTCTTGTATATATGATTCAAAATTCTCTAGAAACTCATTTTTCAGCATTATGGATGACAACATAGTCAAAATTTTCACACACAACTTTTTTGTAATAGGCTAGTTATGGAATATGATGAAATATCTATTCAACATCATGAAATAGAGGGTCCAAGAGATTTTGGAGAATAAAGTCAATGTCATGAATAAAGACATAGAGATAAAAGTTTTGTATGTTTAAAATTTTAATATATATTATATGGTAATGTGATGATTGTTACAACACATGTGTTACAACTTTTATTTATTTGTTCAAGGTAATGAAAATCATTTTATTTTTTAGAACCTCTTTCATTTTTCTCTATTAATGCCAATTTCAGGTGAGAATGAGTCTAAATATTTTCTTCAAAAATAAATAATCAAAATTGCCCTTATATTATAAATTGAACCCAATATTAAGATTTATAGTTATAATATATAATATTATAATCTATATTAATAATATACATAATATACACTATATGATGAAAATATAATATAATATATAGTTAATATATATATATATATATATATATATATATATATATTATAATAATAATAAGGATATAACAAGGATCTATATGGTGGAGACACATTTACTCACTCCTTGTAACTTTAAACTCAATCATGAACACTATAAATTAGAAAATAAATTACACTTTTATAGATATTCATTCTTGAACTTAAATGGGTTGATCAATACCTATCATTAGGATTACAGAGTCAATTTTGTGATGTTGCAACTTTTATGCTAACAATAATAGTTTTGGTGCTTTGAAACAAATATCACAACCTTTCAATGACATAAACTAGTGGATTATGGTTTACTCGGGCATAATCATTCTTATTTATCCTAAACACTAATATTTCTAGTCGTATCATAAATCTAGAAATGTTTACCATGTTCCTTGAACATGCACTAATAAATTTAATACATTAAATGTGTAGAATTGAGATTCATTACCTTTAGTAACTTTCTTCAAGAAAAGCAATGCAATGAAGGAGAAAATTATATTGATAAACATTCATTCATATGGACAACACAACACTTTCTCTTTATTTCTCAAAAAATAGATTACAATAATGAAAATTTACCCTTGCCTTTCTAACCTCTCAAGTTACAATGATATTACATTCCCATAATTAGAGAGAATACATGAGATCATCTCATTAGATAAGTGATGCTTGTTCACTTATGAGAAAGGATGAACTATCTAGGAGTTATAATACCAAAACAAACACAAATAGTATAACCAAAAAATATAGATAATGAATCATTGAGGATAAGACAACAACATAGATTAAGTGAAGTCATTGTGGAGAACTTAAGATATTTTCAACTAGTTACAACTTCCAATGGATTTTGTCAAAAATCTACTTCCCATACACCATAGTGAAGTGGGTGTGGAAGTTGGAAACATGGAAGAAGAGGATGATTCATAGGTGGAAACTAAAGGTAGGCAACTTGAAGCTAGGAAACCCTTCAACCATGCATCAATTTGGATGACCAATGATCGCCAAATCCATCTATAGGCAACTTTAAAGACATGGAAAACTATACAAGTTTTTGGGAGAATGACCTATTATTTATCGTTACCAACTAAAAATTTATCTCAATCTATGAGATCTTGTTATTGATAATCCATCCTTCTTCCATAGGCATTGGAAGTGATTAATGAGAAATAAGAAATATATGCCACCAACCAATTATTAATACAAAAAAATAAAGAAAATATTTGAGTGGATCCACATTTTCTATACATATCCATTCTACTAAATACAAAATTACAACACCTAACTGCTATGGACCCATAATCTCTATACATCTCCCTCAATGAAAAATAAAATTGTTGAAAACTAACGACCCTCTTAAGAGTTTCATCGCCCTTGAAACTAGATTCTTGTAATAGAATATTTCATTAATTCATATAGCTAAAAATTGTTATGGATCATACACATAATTCAAATTGGTACCCCACCATTTGTTCCCAAACATTACTAAATATTGCAAAAAATGACCAAATAATTATTTCAACAAACAATTTTGCCACATCATTATGAGTTATGCCAAATTACCAATCCATATTCAAAATTCTTCATTAAAGGGTCTCTATTCTCAAGTATCTTCGCTAATTTAATCTAATTCTCTATATACCTGAAATCTACTAGCACTTTCACATTCCTTGTAAAATTATCCAAGCCCAACTCCAATTTTAATAATTTATCTATTTTTGTGCTACACAAAATTGGGCCAACCTTGCCATATTAGAAAAATGATTTGACAAGTACATGATTGTTACACCTTTTTATACACATAATACAACTTAATACTCCACCATCTATTCCCAAACATGACTAAATATTGAATAAAAGGATCAAATAATATTTTGAATACACCTTTTTATCACATTAAATCCTTATGTAAAATTGGCAATCCATATTCTAAATTCTTCATCAAAGGGCCACTTATGATCAAGTAACATATTTGAATTATGTTTATGTGCTACATACCTATCATCTAGTATCACTTTTACATTCTTTATAAAAATATCCAAGCATGACTCTAATTTTAGCAATTTTCTATTTTGTAGTAAACAAAATTGGGTCAACCATGCCATCTTAGAACAATAATCTAACACTTGTGTAGGTGTGATATTTTTAAACTCTAATTTTCATGCATCCAAATACTTGATGCTACCACCACCATATAGCATAGATGGTAGTCGACATTCCTCCAAGGTCTTGAAGTTATCCATTTTTTCTTGTAATGTTACACCATCCATTTTGGTATGCAAAAACACCATTCAATAATCTTGCCACCTCATTAGCACTTGCAATGTTACCAAAGACACTTGGGTTATATTTTGTAATGTTATGAATAACCTTCATTTTTGATACCTTTGGTATCTAGATGTTCAAAAATTATGCTAATGTAGATTCATATCAACACCTTCGATCAATAGCCTTAACTACATTATAGTGACATCCCCAAGAATTATGAACCTTATTCAAAATACATTAAATTATTTGATTAAAGAGATTTCTCACCAAGTTTGTGAGTTATTTTTCTCCTTCAAAATTTATCTTGACCTTAGACTCTTTATCTCTTTTGAGATCTTCCTTCAAGTTTCTTATTCTTAACATCAATGTATTCATGTCTTGCTCTGGCATTCCTCCCAAGGAAGAAGGTTTATGTATAGGAATTTCAAGAATGAGTGGGATGCATGCTATCTAAAATTTTATTTTGTTATATCTATACAACAACTTAGTATGTTTATCTTGATTTTATCATGATTTTACTATATAGTTTCTTAGCTATTTCCTCACAAAATGGGGTAGTATTAGCAATCAAGGAAGCAACTTGTGGGGTAGCTTTTTCTTCCAATAATAATATTCCCACTCAATTCCTTAAAGTTTTGAGCTACTTGAGGTTTCTAGTGTTCAAGATCAAGGGTCTAAATAGCCAATGTCTCATACCATGGGCTAAAACCAAAATCAAAGAAGAAATATTTTTCTTGTTCTTCCTCTTCAAACACATCATCATCATCATCAATATCTCCCTTAATTGTGTCTAGTGATATTGTTGAAGAGATGTCCCATCTTGGCAATAAAATCAACTACTCTCTTTTACTAGTCTCCTCCTCTCCTATAGAATGATATTACTAAAATTTATGTCCAACTGCTTCTTGATACTTTGGGTTAAATTCTTAAATTAGTCCACCAATCTCTATCTAACCCTTTTCTTTTCTCCTTTATGCATATCTTGTATTCTCATTCTAAGAACCAACATCTTTAATTCCTTGAATTTAGTAAATTCAACACTAGAGAGGAATTTTTCACATGTTATATCCCTCACATCTTGTACTACTTTCTCACCTTTAGTGAAGCTCATTAGTGTTTTGGCCTATAGGACTCTAGCTACCATCTCTCTTATAGGAAAAACTATTACCTTCCTAACTTCATCTTCCTCGAGAGAGTGCTCACCACTTCTTTTTGTGTTAGTATAGCTAACCAAGGGATATAATACTTCCATTTCTAGATTCCCTATGGATTCATTTCCACCCAACATGACGAAATGAGTGGCCTTGAGTTTCTCAAACAAATAATCTTCCAATTTCATGTGAGTCCATTTCTTGTTCCTCATTTATAACTTTCATTGGAGCTAATTTTGGTGCTATATTTGGAGGTATAATCCTCAGATTCTATATTTTCTAGCATTATCTCAATATTTCTATAGGATCCTTAATGTTATAATATGCCCCTTTTAATTTGGATCATTGATCTCTTTCCTTCTCTTAACCAAGCAAATATCACCCCACTTTCTCCTTCTAATCTTCTCATCTTTAGTGATATAAATTCTAATCAAATATTCCCTTTCATAAAATTAGTGCTCATATATAGACCTACCTATAACATTTCTCACAAAATCAATACAAAGTTCACAATCATATCTCCTACACACTGCAAGAAATATTTTATAATCTAGCAATTTAGAATCCAAAAGATCTAGGTCTTCTTTGGATGAAATGTAAAATTCTAAAAATATCACCATTGGAAGAAACAAAGATCCCTTTTTAATTTTATCTACGGTGAATTATGTCTAAATGGTTTAAATTCCATAGAGATTCAAGAAATTATATTCTATGTAGTACATACAATTACAATATATGAGGGGTTACCTCAACACCATATATCCTGATTATTGTGTGATCACTAAAATAAAATCTATCACCCTAATTATAATTATGTTTTCCCTCCAAATCCAAACCTTTATCTTGAGGAAGTTCATTGAAATCCTCTTCCTATTGTTCCCTAGCATTGTCAAAACTAAAGTCTCAAAATAGTCCTTAAAATCATAATAATTAACATTTTTAGAGTGAGTATCCAATAAGAAAGTCCACATTTGGATAGGTGGAGCCTACCCTTTAGGTGATGTGGGATTAAATTTGAGATTTGAACCTAAATTATTTCTTCTCATATCTAAAATAATATGACAAATAATAGAATACAATCTAAATGTAGGTATTTTACTATCTCATTTCAATGATACTAGTTCCTTGTCAATATTATCAGTCATGGCATAAGCATAACAAAAAAAGTGTTCACATGTCCGCTAAATGTTAGTAGCCAAAATCATTGGTGCTATAGGTATTTGGGTTTTGTAATACTTTATTGGGACTTGACATAAGGCCTGATAAGTCATCTAGAGTTATTCCTCAAAAGTATAAATATTAAATGGCTCCATTTCTGTAGTTGGAATAGAAACTAATCTCCTTGCTTAATCCCCTAGTTTATGATTTGGAATCCACTTAACCATGTAGTTATTTTTATTCTTTCTATATTCTCTACATAAATCATTTAGATCTATCTACTAACTTTCCATGACACTCAAACCAAAAGCAATTCTAATTAGCTCTTTATTTCATGTAAATACTTTTTTTCATCACCATTCCTTAAATATCTAGTTTGAGAGTTATATAGTTCATACAAATTGCATAAAGAAGGTCCATATTGAAAAAAATATTTATCACTTCTAACTTTCCTAGGTCCAACTTCCATAAATTACAAAGAGGTATTAGATTTTTAGCATAATTATAACATAATAAAAATAAGTCTGAACCAATCAAAGGGATAATTGCATCCCTAAAAACTTCACCTCTATCTTGTAACCTATCTAACAAAACACTAGTTCCTTTGGAATGTTTAGGCCTTTTTGATGAACTAGGCAACTGATTCATTATATATTGTTCCAATTCTTTTAGGTAAGGTAGACTAGCATGACATTCTACTCATTTTGAAAATGTAAAACTTCCTAGGATTTTCTTTGAACAAGGGATTGATGAACAGTGAAGGGCTAAAAAATTTATTTAGGCAAAAATAAAGTTCATACAATAATAGAACAAAAATTCAATAAGCACCCCTATTTAGGAAACTCTAACACAATTCAGGTGTATGGAAGAGTTTGTAGCTTCAAATATACTTAACCCATTATTAGTCATGCCATTGAAATAGTTTGGTTTGTAAAGCTCAATTGTACCTAAATTTAGCATAAAACCTCCCTTTTCTTTGTAACAACATATATAGCTTATTTGGCTCTTTCAAATAATATAAATATGATCTTCTATGTATTCCTTTTGTTCAATAATTATGTGAAATATACTTTCCCTTTCACCAACTTTGTCATGAATGCTCACATGATGCTTAAAAACCATTAATTTCATGACTATTAATTTTTATAATTTTATTTAAACCTACATCCTCAATCTCATTTGATGAAAAAAATCAATGGTCATCACACATCACATTCTTCACATTATACATGACTTTCAAATTTATGATGTGAAGGAAGCTCACCACATGTACCTTTTATAATACTATACCCATTTGGAATTAATGTAATTAATCCATACAACTTACCTACCAATAAGTTTGAAGAACTTAGGCAAGTCAAATTATAGGTGGCAACACAATAAAGCCTCCTTTTACACACATTATGAAAACTAGAAACCTTTTTGGATTGGGAAGACATACATTGCAAAAGCTAACAAATTTGAATACCTTTTGGAATAGACATGTCACAAGACCACAAGATCACAACCTTGAGGTTGGGGCTTGACATTAAAACTATGATATGAATAAGGAATGCAATGCAATAAGAGTGTGACATGTGCAAAGCTTAATACAAGAGAAATCTATTAGACATAATATGATCAAGACTCAAGATAACCAAGACATGATCATATGCAATAAGTGGTAGTCAATATTAAGGGCCAATAATTCAATGAGGAACAAAGGGACCAAGTAGTTGATTTTATGTGGATTTACAAGGACATATAGTCAACACAATAATAAAATATTTTTTTATTGACCAATGTGACCACTTTTTGGAATACGTGTGGCTCAAGACTACACGATCACATCCTTGAGGTTGGAACATAACATATAAAAATAAAATATAAATATATGTCGTACAATAATAGCAAGACACATGTAAGGCTTAATACAAGTGGAATATTTTGAACATAATATGATCTATACTCAAGGTAATCAAGATGCAAGCATAGGTAATAGGTGGTAGCCAATATTAGGGGTGAATAAATCAACAAGGAAAAAAGGGGCCAAGTGGTAGCTTTTAAGTGGATTTTGAGGGTCATCTAGTCAAAGAATGAAAAGTCTCATCTAACTAACAAATACAACCACATTTTGGAATACATGACACAATATTGGAAACTTGTAGCCTTGAGGTTGGGACTTACATAAAAATGATATAAATTTAAGGTATACAATGCAATAAGAGTGTGACATGTGCAAGGCTTAATACAAGTAAAAGATATTCAAGGACATAATATAACTGGGACTCAAGACAACCAAGACACAAGCATAGGCAATAATCAACAACCAGTATTATGAGTTGGTAACTGAATGAGGAACAAAGGGACCAAGTGCTAAATTTTAAGTGGATTTAAAAGGATATCCAGTCAACACATAAAATAAATTATCATTTGAATGACTATGCAAGGAGATGTTACCACCTAAATCTAAGGGTTTTAGAAAGATATCAATTGAACCTTAAACCCTAGAGATTAAAGAGAAAAAAACCATGTGAGAAACATGCAAAATGGAAAACCAATTGAGAAATATGTAAAATAGTTGTCAATCATTGATCATAATCTAATTGTATGGATTAAAAGAAATTTTGGATTCAAAAAGCCTTTTAAAAGGCACATAATTTTAGCATTGTAAAATTCAATCAAAACCATTAGATTAAACTACAATATAAGATGCAAATTCAATATTATTTAGTGGTCTCACTCAAACCATTATTATATATAACTTATTTTATGTATTATACTAATTATATAAATTATCATCATGATATTATATATTATATAGATTACCATATATTAGGTTTGGTTTATAATATAATATTACATATTATATTTATTATTATTTAGGTTTATTTTATAATATAGTCATAAATATTAATCATATTCACCATAATATCATATTCTCGTCATTACTTTTTGAGTACACTATGAGCATGTGTCATTTAAAAGGCTTGTTGAAACCCATTTTTTTGTTAATGTCATCATTAGCCAGACATGATGAATTTAATTAAGTTGTCAGGTTGACCATAACTATTTATGCATTAAAAAAATGTTGACATGTGTCTCTTACAAAGACCTATTTTAGAAACTTTAAGTTCAAATTTGGGTTTGTTAGAACTTGGATGGAATAGAAATTAAGGCTTTGATCCACATTCATCAAATGATGTAAATTCTTTGATTAAATAAGCAGGGAAGGGCCCTGATCCCATGGTTACAATGATAGACAAAAAGAAACAGAAAAAGGTGGAAAACAACACCACCAATAATCAGAAAACAACAACATTATTAGCACGCAGGCCAACATTTAACATTGTAACCATAGTCCAACCAATACTAATAAAAAATAGTATGTTTCTAGAAGCATAATTAGATCTACATAAACCATTAATTAATTCCACAGTGTTCTAGGTGGTATTCCACCAAATCATAGCCATAACAACATAGCAGTCTGAGAGATTAGAACAAAAGGACAAAAAATCATCATAAACAACAAAGCAGCAACAAAAAGCCATTAGTTGGATTTCTTCAATAGGTCTCCATACTCTCCCATGAGAGCAATGTATTCTCACTAGTCAAGTCACTCTGTCTCATCCAACATCTTCAGGACATCTGGTTTCCCCTATTTCCTCAACTTCTTGTGATTTTGGATTCTCCCAAAGCAGCTCCCAACATGGCCCTCCTCATTAGTCTGTTAGTTACCTACATGAGAGTAACTAGATCCTTCTCCATATCTTCAAACTGAACCTGCATAAAATTTAGTCTACTCTTTAAAACTTCATTGCTTGAGTCCTCAGTTTTATTATCCAAACCCAAATCCCCAATTTCCTGCACATTTTTATGCTTCTTTTCATCCTCAAATTGTTCAATTTGTTCTTCCTCTTCCTCATCCTTATCCTCCTTCAAACCTTTTTCCCCCATCTCATAAGTCGAGTCCTCAAACTCCATATCCTCTGACTCATCTTCCTCCTAGGCTTTAAATTCATCGTACCCCAAATCCTCCTCTTCACTCACAGTCATTTTTTGCTTACCTTTTTTGTCCTTCGAGGCTGCTTTTGCAATGCAAGCTGACCTTCTCCCACCACTCCCTCCACTCCCTTTCCCCTATAGAGACTCCTTCTCCTCCTCATTATTAGTCCCTTCCTTAGTGATATTGATGACACCCCTAGGGTTTAAGTCTCTTTTAGGTTTCTTAGCCTTGGGAAGCTCCAGCAGGAAAGGCAAATATTTTCTTTTTTCTGGCGTAGCTCTGATGAGCTGAATTTCAAAAGTTATTTTTTCCTCACTCTTATGTGACACAGGAGTAGAGGGGTTGGACACATTGGCCATCGGGGACTGGATTTTAGCAATAATAAGCACTCTCCTAGTAGCGACCATAGGAGGTGAACGGGGGTTAGGTTCCTCAGCCAGTTTTTCAACAGCGGTTGGGTTTTCATCCGTAGGTTTTTCCTCATTAACCTCTTCAAAACGATCAAGGTTTTCATTTCTTCCCGCCAAAGGGTTGCCATGGGGACTCAACACCAAAGAATACTTGTATAGGGTTAGCATTAGACCTTTTTGGAGGGAAGGAATACCTCCCTTCTCGATATTGAGTTGCAGGGAGGACAATAGATAAAAATGAAAATTGACTCTCTCACCATGTTGAATGCGGTTTAGCATGGGAAAATGGTACCCATGTACCAACATATACCTTCCCTTAAGAGTAAATTACTACATAATAAACAGGCTAACTAAAGCAAAGGGAGGAGGGAGTTCCAATCTTGCATACCCATTCTGAAATATTTTGAGATTCTCCCCTTCATGCAGGAATTTATCGACAAACCTCTGATAGTCTGCCCCGCTTTTCTTAGCAACTTTAATCCCTTAATTTTGTATCCCCGTAGCTTCTGCAATAAGTTTATTCGTTACCTCAAACTTCACCATACCAATGGTAATGTTACCCTTCCTCCAGGAGTCGGTAAATTTTTTTGTAAGGTTCTCATTGTATCCCTTCAGGGATTGGAAGAACGAAACCATACCAACATTTTCAAACATTCTCTATAAATCCACATTATTTTTCAAGGCTTAACAATTTGGTAGCTTTGTTCTCTTCCTTGGTCCTCCCATTATTCTTTTCTGCAAATTCTTCAGTTGCGGTTGACTTTTCTTCATAATCTCCCACACCTTCTTCTTTCTTTCCAAAATGCAGCAACCACTCTTACGCCAACTTACACAAAGATTTGATAAAGAATGGTGAATCAAGAAGTTTCTTTTTGTTAAGTTCGGTGACACATTTCCCAGTATAAAAAACCCATAATTTTTCTTACAACTATTAAACTCCCCATTAATTTTCATACCTTTCTCCATAATAGAAATGTGGGAATAACTGACACAAGGCAAATCAAAATGAATAGAAATGACAACCCTTAACAACTTGACAATCTTCATGTGATTTTTGGTCACCTTCATAACAAAAGAATAATGAATAATACTACCAGGCAGGATCATCCGATACAACCCCGTACTTCCTATGTCATCATTACATGGAAAGCCAAAAAGCACCACTTGGTACTCATTTTTCCCGCATAACAACAAAATTTTAATTTTTGCATATGGTACTCATTTTCAAAAAAAATGTTTAGGATTAAGTCTCTTAAAGACTTCGGTATATTACCATGAGTCCATCGGGTCCAACCCCTACAAGTCAGCACCTCGTTGGCGACACAATCGACAACTTTATTTCCCTCTCTATAAACATGTTACACCCTGTAATTGGTGAAAGACTTCTTAATGACTTGGCATTTATCAATTATGTTTTTTAATTCCCATGGTGGCGCAACCTCTTCATTTATGATGTCCACTATAAGCTTAGAGTCCCCTTGTATTATGACATTTTTATAACCCAGCTCCTTCAACATATGCCCCCCAAAGCTGCCATAGCTTCAGTTTTATTATTGGAGCAAACCCCCATATTCACGCCATAACACACAATATATTCTCCTTTATGGTTCCTTAGCAGACCCCCTGCACCAACTTGTCCTGGGTTGCCTTTTGAGCACCCATCAAAGTTACATTTTACCCAATCCTTATACGGAGGGCTCCACATAGTAGCCATTTTGGTTAGCATCTTAGACCAATTAAGTTTAGTTAAATCCTTCTTGATTCCCCAGTTTTGATTAATCCTCATTTCTTTGTAGTTAGGCCATGTTCTGGAGAAGCCATAACTTCCAGCCTCAATGTTTTCCTTAATCCGAGTTTTTATGATTAGGCTGACCTCCTAGTTGCTTCTCTCCACATCCATGAATTATATTATTCCTTTCCTTCCATAAACCTCGGGTAACAAAAGGAGGAACTTGGTTCCAGAGATCCACAATTACATTATGTGAAAAAGGGAAATTAGACCAACTTTCTATAAATACTTTCATTGAATTAGGAAACAACCAATCAAAAGACAACAACGAGAGAAAGTAGGACCACACTTCCCTCGCAAATTGGCAATGAAAGAAAATGTGAATAATTGTCTCCTCTTCTTGTTTACAGAGTGAGCATCTATTAGCCAGTTGGAAGCCCCTCCTAACCAAGTTATCAACAGTGAGAATTTTACCATGAGCCGTAGTCCACCAGAAACAATTAATTTTGGGAATCAAGTTCTTTAGCCACATCTTATCCCAGAAATGGTCTGAAGCAACACCCTGCACCTTCATCCGTTCTTCATAAGCCTTTTTGACCAAGAAACAACCAAAAGAGCTACCTTTCCAAAGCCACTCATCTTTCCTTTCTCTATCAAACCACTTTTCCTCCCCAATCAAACTATGCAGTCTAGTGAGGATAGGATCCCAACTCACCTGTCTCTAGCCTCTCGGGTTGTCTAGATGATGTAAAGTTAATCATTTAGCATATAATATTTTTTCTAGCCACATTATGTTAAAAAAACCATGGGAAAATTCACTAGAAAAAACCAACAACCAGAACAAATTTTTTTTTTCTAAAATTGCAATACATTTGCCACAAAAATTATTGCTTGAGCTAAGATTCATCAAGATTTTAGATCTTTTTAGCACTAATAAAAATCAACAATGTGAACAACTTTAAAAAAATATTGCAACAATTTTTTCCCCCAAAATTGATATATATTTGCTTCAAAAATTATTGCCTTGGGCTAAAATTCACCAAGATTTTATCTTTTTTAAGAGAGTTTTCTTAAAATTATCACTAATTATAGCACAAAATAAGTGTAAAACAATAATTATTTACATAAATTTAAACTTATTGAGATACCTCTTAATACATATAGATTGTTCTACGCTAAATATATTAATTCCACACAATATTATAATTATTAGTATATACATATATTTCTTAAAATAATGCACGATTAAAAATATGTAACTAATGCTACACTATAAGCCAGTGACTTATAAAAATTGTAATAGATGGGTATTTGATATCCACATCATTGTGAATTATTATATAGAAATATCATACTTATAATAATTGAGTCAATATTAGCTTATAAGTAATTGCATTCTCAAAGTTTGCCAATCTAAAATTAAGAAGCTTCAATTCCTTACAAACAAAGTGTTATAGATATTGTTACAAATATGTTCATCTATTGTGTGGATGTCCCAAGTTGGCTAAGGAGGTGAAAGAAAATAAATTAAAACCTCAAATGGTTAAGCATAAAGGTTATCTACATGATCAAAATTATATTAATTTTCAATCAAATCTGGTCTTATAATCAACAATTAATTTTTACAAATGCATACACAAAATCATTTTAATTGATAATTTAATGTAAATAAAATCAAGTTTTTTGTGGCATCAATTACATCCCAACAAATGATTCAATTCATTATACTATTGAACTCTATGTCACATTCTCCACTTTATCTCCATAACTTTCATTAATTTCCATATTCTAAATTTCAAACGAGAAGATCATTTAATTTTCTCATTAAATCTCAAAACCTTTAGCCTAAGATTATAATCACAATTGAATTCATGGCTTATAATTGACACTGAACTCCTCTATTGATAAAGTTATTTTTGTCATTTTATTCGAATTTATTGTGAAGGTCCATTTTAAATATCCATGTCATATTCATATTCATATTCATGTCATAGTGTACACTCAAGTTGAATCTCATAATTCCATATGCATGTTATAGATTATAGTGTAAAATCCACAATAATAGGCACACTTCTTTAAAATCCCTTATAGTTCATGGAATATGAGCTTGTAGTTAAAATAATCCTTCATAATTCATTGTGAACAAGCTTACAAAATATTTTTACATTACATGAAACCATAAAATTTATTATTGCAAAGGTTCTTTATTTTGCCAGATATTCCCCATTGAGCATCGATATTCTAACAAAAGTCGTGAAGATTAGACAATGGAGAAGTAATGCATGATATAAGTCACTTGAGGTTTAATATAAATAATTAAACTTAGGAGAAACACATGTTCTTTAGGTAAAATAATAGAAAAGATGTAGACACACATCTATTATTTGTTTGAATGGTAATAGGGATCAATGATGGAAATTGGTCAAGTTTCAAACTAATAGTATTGGAAAAAGAGCTTAGCTAACCTTCACAAGGTTTTTTCACCCATTTCCCATGTGTCAATAATATTACACCATATATCTCTTTTGAACACGTGCTTAATTATTCAAAAGGAGATCATACAAAAAGATGATAAAAATATGTTTCATCATTTTATTATATGATTCTAAGAATGTGACATGTAGTACTAAAACATACAAGCCATCACAAAAAAACCATAAGAAAAAAACTTTCATAGGGGAGAGGATCCATTATTTGAGCACCCTAACTTAGTGCTTCTCAAAATACTACTTGGAAATTTCAAATCACTCCTAATTTTTTACAACTTATTTGGAAATTCCCCTACTTATAACTAATGTTTCAAGGCCACATCATCAAATATGATGCCACATTAACATGAATTTTGTTGAGGTGTCCAAAAAGACTCCCCAAAAAAGTTAGACCGATAGTTTGCACTAAGTCATATTTTAATAATGTGTTGATGTGGTTGTTGGAAGTGGATTCACT
>CM021102.1:528422375-528435834 GCA_007115665.2 Sequoiadendron giganteum
TAGATGTACATTAAATGTCTTTAGCTGTTAGTTATTATAAATGAATATATATATATATTTGAAGTGAAGTTGTGTAAATTTTGGTCTCATAAATAGTTGTATTTGTTCTATTTCTCTTGTTTTGTTTAGGTTTTGAGTTTTTTTTGTTTATGCGTTGTTTTATCTATGCAATTTCCTCCTCTACTCCTTTAAAACCCACATCTGGTATTAGAGCTAGGTTAATCTTTATCATTTTATTTTTCTGGGTCTTTTGATGGCTTCCACCTCTAGCGCATCCCTATCTAGTTTGCAAACCCTTATTTTCATAGGAAAAAATTATGAGTATTGGTCTTTAACCATGAAAGCCTTATTTTGGTCTCAAGACATTTGGGAAATAGTTGAAAATGGCTATGTGGAACCAACAGATCAGGAAGCATATTATTCCCTTACACAAGCTGAGAAGATGTTTTGAAAAAAAAAGAGGAAGAGGGATGTTAAAGCTTTATTCTACATCCATTAAGAAATGCATGAGAGAATACTCCCAAGGGTAGCAACAACAAAGCAAGCCAAGGAGGCATGGGATACATTACAAATTACTTATCAAGGTATGGACAAAGTAAAGATTGCTAAATTATAGATTCTTAAAAGAGATTTTGAAAATTTATCAATGAGAGACTCAAATTCAATAGAAGCTTTCTTTATCCATGTTGTTGGTCTAACTAATCAAATAAAATCACATGGAGAGGTCATAGAGGATAGGAAAATTGTTGAAAAAGTTCTTAGAAGCCTCCCTCCTAAATTTTATTCTCTAGTTGTGGCTTTGGAGCAAACTAAAGGCTTCAATTAGTTTAGTGTTGATGAGCTTCACGCCTCTCTCATCGATCATGAATATAGACTAAATAGGTCTAACATTTCATTGGAAAAATGCATTTCATTTCAATCATCTATAAGCCATTGAAGAGGAACCCAAAAAATTAGTCCTAGAGGTAGAGGGAGAAGTTCTCGTAGAGGTGGTCATAGCAGGAGTCCTGCAAATATTGGTGGAAGAGGTCAAAATCAAAATTCCAATCACCCAAGTGGTCAAAGGTTTGACAAGTCACACAATCATGTCATTTTTATAAGAAGTTTGGGAATTCTGCCCATGAATGCAAGAATAAATAGTATGACCAATACAAGCAAGGTCAAAATTAGTCAAGTAGCACTTCTATAAGCACTATGTTTATTGCATGCACTAGAATAGCTGAAAAAAATTCTATAAATTCTCTAGTTGAGTGCAATATTTTCCAAGAAAGTCCATGTGACATATGGTATTTGGATTCTGGTTGTACTAATCATATAACAGGTAACCTAGATTTTTTTTCTAGCTTGGATGAATTTGTTCAAACTAAAGTCACACTTGGTAACAACAACAAGGTCAGTATTTTGGGTAAAGGTGTAGTTAATATTCTAACCAAAAAGGGAGAGAAAAAGTTTATTCCTGATGTGTATTATGTTTCTAGTCGAAAACATAACTTAGTGAGTATTGTACAAAAGGGTTATAGAATGTACATGGAAAATAATCAGTGTGTGATTTTGGACATGTTTCCAAGCAACCAACTACTTGCCAAAGTGGAAATGACTAGCAACTAGATGTTTCCTTTGATGATAAGGCTAGATATGAAAGGAAAAATGGCCCAAAATTTTCGTAAAAAAAATAATGTACATTCTAAAGCTTCCTTTAAGGGAGAAAATACAAAATTAGGAGTTGAAATGAATTTGATAGATTTAGTAAATTTTGAAACAAGTCAATTAAGTAGTTGAGAAGCAAAAGATAGTGGTGGAGAAATTCAAACAACATTTGAATCAGTTGTAAAGGATGAATCTTGGTTGTGGCATTTTAGATTTGGGCATTTGAACTTTGTAGGGTTGAAGCTTCTACATATTAAGAACATGGTGAAAGTATTTCAATTAATTGAAAAATTGGAAAGTGTTTGTGAATGATGTATCTTAGGAAAACAATATTGAGACTCATTTCCAATTGGAAAATCAAATAGAGCTAGAGGACCACTTCACACTGTGCATTCAAATATTTTTGGGAAAAGGAAAACGTCTATAGGAGGCAACACTTATTTTCTTACTTTCATTGATGATTTTATAAGAAAAACTTGGGTTTTGAGGACATATAGAGGCGATGAATATGTATCTAATGATTTTCTAATTTTTTGTAGATCACATGGTATACACAAGCAATTTATAGCCCGCTATACACCTCAACAAAATGGTGTGGCAGAGAGGAAGAGTCAAACCATTATGTAGATGGCACATAATATGTTGGTAGCTAAGAATTTAACTAAACAATATGGGGTCGAAGGTAGTTGCAACTGCTATTTATATCATAAATAGGTGCCTAGCAAAGAGTGTGAAAATAAAGTCCCTTAATCGGCTTGGACAGGTGAAACATAGTGTTTCTCATCTTAAGGTATTTGGTTGTGTTACATATGCACATATTCCTGATGAGTTGAGGAAAAAGTTGGATTATAAAAGACAAAAATGTATATTTGTTGGCTATTCAGAGGATACAAAGTCATATAAATTGTTTAATCCTATTACTAGGAAGGTCATAAACAATCATGATGCTCAATTTGTGGAGGATGAAGCATGGGATGGAAATGTAGAGAGGATTGTAAATATTACAGTTGTTGTTCCTCATCATGATATGGCAGATAAAGTATTTCCATCATCAAGTACAACTCAAATAGTAACTCCTTCCACTCTTGGGGAAACACCACAAGTTTTAGCCCAAGCTACACCTCAATTCATGACAAGGAGATCTTCAAGGTTGTTGTCCACACCAAGAGTACAACAAACTCCTCAAGTAACCATAGTAGCATCTACATCAGCTGGAATTCATAGAGCAACTCCAAGTAGTTCTACATTTTTTGGATCCAACTCCATCAAACATGCTGCCACATAAAACAAGGAGTTTGGGTGAGTTGTATAATGGATACAAAAAATTCATTTTCAGTTTTTGTTTAATTTTCTCATGTAGACGATCCATTAACATTTCAAGAAGCTATGGGTGATGATAAATGGGCACAAGCCATGGGTGAAGAGATTGAGTCCATTGAGAAGAACTGAACATGGGAGTTGGTTGATTTGCTTGAAGGCAAGGATACAATAAGTGTAAAGTGGATTTATAACACTAAAGAAGATGATGGAAAAGTGAAAAAGCATAAATCAAGGTTAGCTGCAAGGGGCTTCACACAATAGCCCATAATAGATTTCAATGAACATTTTCTCCTGTTGCACAATTGGACATAATTAGGACAATATCGACTATTATTGCTAAGAAAAAGTGGCTTGTGTACCAAATTGATGTGAAATCAACATTTCTAAATGGCTATCTAGAGGGACAAGTGTATGTGGAACAAGCACAAGGCTATGAGATATCGGGTCATGAATATAAAGTATATAGATTAAAGAAGGCACTTTATGGATTAAAGCAAGTTCCTAGAGCTTGGTACAACCACATTGACTCTTATTTCATTCACAATGATTTACAAAGAAGTAGTTATGAGCCAAAATTGTACATCAAAGTCAACAAGAAAGGTAAAATTCTCATTGTTTTTTTGTATGTGGATGATCTAATCATTAGAGATGATCTTAGCATAGATAATTTAAAATCAACAATGAAGAATGAGATATTTTTTAGGCATTTCAAAGTCCGTCAATCTAGTGTTGTTATATTTATTTCTCAATCTAAATATGTAAATGAAGTCTTGAAGAGACTCGATATGGTAAATTGTAAGGCAACCCCAACACCTGTCATTATGGGATTGAAGATAAACAAGGATGATAATGGACCATGTGTGGATCCTACATTCTTCAAGAGGATATTTTGAAGCCCTATGTATTTTACAACCACAAGATCATGGAAGTGGATTCACTCTGAGAGGGGGGGTGAATCAGAGTGGAATAATTTTAACTTTTAACTTTGAATGCATAATGAAGCTTTTACTAATTTTAACCCAATGTGATGATTTATTTCAGCAAGTGGACATTAACACTTTAGATCAGATTGACATGAAACTTGACTAACATCCATATTAAAAGCATCATATGATATTGTTCAATCAAAGCTTTATGAACAATCTTGCTATGCTTTATGAACAAAACTATAATACTTCATAAAATGCAACTTTGACTTGCTTATGACAAAATTTTGAGCATTTATATAATGAACACAAAATGCAAATGTAAATTCACTTTATGAAAGACTTTTTGCATCAGATTTTGCACAAACTAAATTTGCATGACAGACTTGAACAAATTGACATTAAACATTTAAACCACCTTAAAGTATCAGAGCATTGACCAACTAAATGAGCACAATAACATAAATGACTGAAAGAAAGATTATGCAAGATAGACACAAATCACACAAATGAGATACACAAAAATTGTCGAGTGGAAAACCCTCTTGGGTAGAAAAACCACTCCTAAACTGCCTTACTGGCTTAATTTCAAAACCACTGCTTACAATGCCTTATAGGCTAATTTTTTAGCACCAACTCAAGGAGCACCAACCCCTTTTCTATTTTCAGTAAGATATATAATGATACAGAGGGTCTCTCTGTTTCTCTAGATTCTGTCAAGTGCCTCTTGATGGAAAATGTTTACAATCCTCAAGGTTCAAGCATGACCCTCTAGAATTTTAACCATTGTCAAGCCTTAAGACAACTTGACGATTAACTCATATTTTAGTTTTTCAATCTTAATGCTCAAAATCTCTTCAATACAATCATAGTAATATACTCACACTGGTTTTTCACTTTCATTCTCATACATTTCTCATAGTTCCTCACTTTTATATTTTTGTTCTCACACAAAAATAGTTAAATCTCTCTCTCTCTCTCTCAATTTTTCCTAGCAAAAAAATAATAACAGTTATTTCTCACATAATTTTTAAATACAAAATTGAAAGCCCTAATCTCTCTGTTTTCCTGTTTGAACAGATTTCATCATTACATAATTTGATATTGTAGCTGTAGCTCATTTTTGTTTTTCAAAGAATAAAACATAGGTGATTATCAGAATACCAATTTTCTGTCAAGCAACAAAGCCAGATGTAACAGTGTTCCTATGGGAAAGATCAACATGTAGAAATTCTTCTGACAAGAATATTCAAGCAGCATGCAAAATCAAAAAGGTGACTGAATACCCAAGGTTTTCTTCTCAAGTAGCCTACACAAGCAGTGCTAAAAACAAAACAACATAAAAACTAAATATTCCATGATTAATAGCCATTGAAAATGTTGCTACGGTAAAGTAACTAAATTCTCAATGTAGTGAAACCGAAATCATATAGTGATGCATTCAAGAACAATTACCAACGACTCCAAGTAAGAAACTGAGAAGATTCATAGATTTCATGATTACCCACAAGCCAAAAACCACGACTCATAAATTTGATATGGTAAACTTTTGTGAAATGCACTCTAGATTATGTGTAATCATTTCAGATCTGACCACGAAAAGAATAAACTCATTTTCCAACCTTCATACAGAAGCACACATATCTCTTATTAACCTTGCCAGTAGAAGTAACGGTTCTGCAAAGCAGTCAAAGAGAAGAATACATGAGAAGACCAAAATAGATGTTGTCATGTAGCAATTTACTAGACCAATGGAGCAATAGAGCATCACGAGCATCTTTCCTATTTCAAGCTCTTACCCAATGACAGGAGCCTGACAGAAGAATCGACCATTGTAATGGTCTTACAAATTTCCCCATACGCTGTCCAAGAAAAGCAGAGAGCCAACTTACATAGTGAAACGACTGTGAGAAGGTTTCCATGGTGGCGGCCATAATAGGGTTTGAAACCCACAAACAATGAAGCACAATGTTTGTCCTAATCTTTCCAAGTGCAAAAACAACTGATATAGTTTACCTATTTTGATAAAGTTTGAAGTCTGATAGGACTGAATTAACAATTCAAACATCATAATACACTTGAAATCCACGGACTGTTTAATGTCATGCATGCCGACCAAAATCATTTCCATTTATCAATTATTGACTAAGTGAAATGCCGACCAAATAATGCCTTGAATCATTTGACATGACCACATAAAAAACCAAATGTCCATTTCCTTAGCTTTGCTTGTTTCCAAGTAACCAAGGCCATGTCACTTCCATGGTGACATTTTAAACCATCATAACCTTATACCTGTTGTCGGCCTTAAGGCCTAGTAATGTGTTGACCAAAAACCGAATCATATGCATAAGAAAGATCACATGTTTTCCAATGTTTAAAATCGATTGCCACCATTTAATGCCATATATACCCAAAGTCTTATGAAGAATAATAAAGGCTAATATTCATGCTAAAATCAATATGCCTTTCACCCATGCCAAATTCAGTATACCGAATGCTCAAGCCAATATCAAGTGTTTCACATATACCCATGCCAATATCACAATATCATATGCCCAAGCCATTAACAGATTTTTAAGGAAACCCGATAGGGTTTTCTTAAGACAAAGAACCAATTGAAAGCATTACCTGACAAAGAAGCCCACCTCTAATATTATTCAGAACAAATTGTATCAATGTCATGATGGTAGAAGAATTGAATAAGCCAACATCAAATAATCAAGTGTTTCATAGAAAATTGAATAAGTCAATATCAAGTGAATCACTGTAGCACAAAATGTCAAATCAGAAACATGTCACCTGAACAAGAGAACATAAACCTGTAACCAAGATTCCTTATGAACTGCACATGGAGTCAAGAGATCGGTGCCACCAAAGATAATATCATAATACCAAAGAGAGTATGCCAATGTCAAATGAATACCAAAAATCAAATGTGCCAATCAAATGCCATGATAAGACCAAACTGTGAAATGCCAAGTCACCAACCCAAGGCAGTTTTGACATCAAGGACAAATGCCACAGAAGAAGCCAATAGTTGCATCACATGATTTGTTTCTTTTTAGATCTAAGGAATACATTTCATTTAGTTATGGGTACTCATCATCAACACTAACAACTTTAAAGTCACAACTATTGGTACAATATAGTTAAAAATATTGGGCATTAAATCAACAAATGCTATAACAACTAATGGAACATGCTCAACTAGTGGGTCCTTTCCCCTAGTCCAATATCATTGTGATACATCACCCTTAAGCCTTGGAACACACTGATATTTGAAATTATGGTTAGATACATGACATGGGCCCACTAGAATGAAGTTTCTAATGGAACATTTGGCACCACTGATTCACTCTCCTCTAATGTAGGTCCATGTGAGAACCCATGTTTGAAGGTTCAACCAATAGCAAAGTGAAATACTAATCTAAGTGGTTTAAAAAAATCCTAGATGCACATTTACATCATAGGCCCAAAGTGTTAAAGTGGGATGAGATAAAATGGTTTGGAAAAACCGATCAAGATTAGATGGCTAAGGGCTCAAGACTAGGTAGAGTTACTTGAAATTTATCATCATTTCATTATTTTTTAATTAAATCATGACCCATTATGAGCTTGAATTTGATAACTTGTTATAAATAGTTGACTTATGATTGATCTATTTAGTGGTAATGATAAAGAGAAATGTAATTGAGCTTATGTATATGATAATCCAATTCCAAGAAAAAACATCCTTTTAAAACGTATGTGTATGCCATCATTCTAAAAGCAATGCTAGCAACAATTATACAAACCATAACAACCTTAATTTATTTCAAGCAACAATTCAATAAAATACCATTTATAAAGTATAATACTATATAAATACCAACATACAAGATCAAACAAATGATCTTTCTATGCCCTAAGTACTCTAAGAACAAATTCTTTACATGTAAAGATACATAAATCACAAGAATCTAAAGCATGTAATAAAATTCTACCTTTTTTAGTGCTTTGGTAAATAAATATATTTCTTTAAAATATTTAAAAACAATTACTTTTAATAGTGACATTAAAAAGTTAAGACTAGAAAAAATTCTTAGTAAACTTACAATTACACATTATTTTAGTAATGAAAACCACTAAAATTTAAATTGATTTAAAATATCTTATTAAAAATTCATAAATATGGATTATATAAAAACACAACTAAAGTGTATAGAAACATTTAATTGTTTCCATTTGCCACATTGTATATGCTATAAATAATACAAGGATTCAATGTATTGAAACATTATCTACAATTTTACTCTAACTAGACTAAAATCTTATGTGCAAGAAGTAAACTAAAGTGATTTTTCAATAGACCTCACACGTAAGGGATAAAAGTGCATACCTTGCATTATTGTCCCTTTTTTATTTTTCTTTGTGTGGATGTTGTAAATTTATGGTCATCACACTCAACTTGGCTCATTTGGTACATAAATGGTTCCTAACCCTCAAACTATCACTAAGGTCTACTTTATCCATCACATTAAATCATGACTAGTCAATTTACTTAAGGTTTTTCCTTCCTATTGTCCTATCCCTTGGAATGGACTACACCCATACCCTTGTCTTTCGAATTTGGATTTCCAAGTCTCTTAAATTCTAGGTAACTCTCTTGGAATATAACTATTAATCATTTTCTTGCATACCAAAAGTCTCGAGTTATGTGTCTAAAACTTATATTTAAGGACATCCTCCTAAGTAATTTAGGATCATTAATTACTAGCATCTTGTAATCAACATCTCATTCATAGTTGCATTAGACTCAATCTTAATCTTAATTTAGTCTCAATGGAGTATTCATTACATGAGCACTTATATATCCACATAGTTTGTTTTAAATATTATGATATTATCCATGAGTCTTTATTGCTATCAAGGTTAGTGGAATTTTTTTATAGCAGGTCTCCAATGGTGCTTTGTAGCACCATCAAAATCTCTAGATGTAGGTACAAATGTGAGTGAGTTCAAGCTTTGAATGCTAAAAAAATGAAAGATGAATTTGCATTGTTCTCACTAGGTCATAGGTGCACTTCTCTCCCAATTATCATAAATAGTATCTATAATACAAGTTATAATATATTTATCATTATTTGTATACTATATCTCAATTTGAGTCATTTGTCACTATGTCTCAATAAGTTTAAAAGTTCATATTTGATATTTATCAAAAACTAGATAAGCCTCTCTCCCAATATTTAATTTTCTCTATCTTAATTTCTCATATCTCAGCTTTTATTTCAATTTCAACTCATTAGATTTAGATTGAATATAATCAGCATTTAGACTCCACTATTTAGATTGTTTAATTAGGGTATGATTTATTTTTTTACATTTTGGTGAACCAATAACCTCCATACTTATTCTTTAGGGTATATTCTCCTTAGTTCCTATTTGTATCATATTAATTTATGTATTTATTATTTGTTTATCCTTGCATACCTAAGAAGCTCCTAGAACACTTATATCCTCTTCAACAAAGTGTAAGGTTGAACCTTGACCTCACCACTATGACTACCCCCATTCCTTCTTCTTCCTATGAGGATCCCATGTGGCATTATAATAGGGAATAAGGATATTATTTTTGTAATTTTTTCATTTAAAGTGTTGTAAATAAAAATAAATATGAGATGGTTGATAGATTGAAATCCTTGTACAGTCAATTAGCAAACATAGATAAGGATATCTCCACTTTATTTTCTATTGATGTTATATGAAATAAATTATTACTAACTAACATGGCATGTACGAAATCAAGGATATAGATCAAATCATTAAAGATACACAAGATATTCATATGATGGTCCATAGTTCTATAATAATAAAAAATTGAATGTTTTACAATTCCCTTTACTATGTTTTGATATTATTTAGTGTTCTCCTTTACTATGTATTTTGACCTCTTTATAGCCCCCTTTGTTTCCTTTTCCCTTTATTTTTCCTTATCCCACTCATTTTCCCTTTCCATGCGTGTTGTAACCCTATGCAAGTTTATGTTTCCTTTCCTAAGTGATAATTATCGTTTCCTTCCCCTCATTTAAATTTTGTTGTCATCCTTCATGTGTAGTGAACCCCTCCCCTTCCCTTAAATATATTATTTTTGTGATTGATTGAACTTGGAATTTCCACCATTTTATGGGTCTCAATCTCCTTTATTTCCCTTAGGAAAGTGGGCCTCATTGGATGAAAATATATTGCTACAACTATTTGCACCCACGGAGGCACCCATGTTCTTTTTTCCTTTCACCAAAAATATAAAATGACAGACTCATCTATTTATACCTAATATTTGTTCACCTTCCTCTTGTATAACTACCACCTAAAAATTATAAGCCTCTCATTTCCCTCATTTAAACACTACAAGATATTAGTTTCCTCACATTCCTCTTTTTGTTATGAGTTACCATCTTATGTTAGTGATCTTGGAGCTATATATCATCAAATAAATATTATAGAAATAAAATGGATCTTGGAGCTATATATCATTAAATAAATATTATAGAATAAAATGGATATTTACAATAGTTTTTGGAGGCTCATGGGCACTGCCATAAGATTTTCTCTCTAATTCCCATTTAACCTTTCTACCACCATGTTTCATAATTTTACCTTTTATTCCTATATTTACCTACTTTCCCTCATTCTCCTTCTTCCTTCATCCATTTTCATTACCTTTTTCATCCATTTGATTCCTCTTTTCCTTCTCTTATTATGTCCTTCCACCTCATAATTCCCATTTTCATAGCCAATAATGGTTTTCTTTTTTTATGCTTTCAATTATCATTATTATTATTTAGATCTGATTTATATGTCTACCATTATCATATGCATTTGTATTTGGTGTGAATATCCACAAGGGACTAATCAAGGCAACTTCTCCTTTAACCATTCCATTATGTAGGATTTCCATAATGAATTTGTTCTTGCAACTCAATTGTGGAGAAATATATGCAAGTTGAATAGATTGGTCTAGAGGAAGAAGTTATTAGAAAATAAATTCTAGTGAACCCTAAAATTCTTATATAATTATATGGAGTAGATAGAAGCCCCCTAGGGGCCCTTACATTGGTTTGGGGTAGTTTCCTTGCATCAAGAAACCAATAAATTTCCAAGTAGCCTTTGTTAGTTATTACAGGAAAAATCCACTAATTTCATCCATAACTGATAGGCGTACACTCTCTAATTGCATTTTTTTTATATCATTTTACATATGTTTTTCATTTACAACATTCTTTTTATTTATTACATTTTATATTTGATATGTCTAGCTATTAGAAAATTAAAGTGATTAGAAATTTTTTTGCTTCGAGTTTGTAATCTAGTTTATTGCATCAATTGAAATGCTTGTAACACTTTTAGAAAATATTTATCTACTCTACAATGGCCATGGAATAAAAAAAAAATGGTTGTGGATGAATATGGTTGAAAACAACTGTAAAAACCTAAACACATTGAGATAAAATTAGTTCTTTTAAAACAAAAGGGTGCAAACTAATTGGTCAATAATAGACCACAATCAAGATTAGAATGGTTCTCCATGGAGACACAAAACCCACAATGTCTCTTGGCCTATTCCATCCCAAAAACTAGAAAATTTTATAAAGTATAAGAAAAAAGCTTAGGAAAGAACTCAATTTCATCCAAAAAAATTGGATCAAGAAAGTTTTCCTTTAAGGCTCTAATCATTAAATGAATCAAACCCCCTCTCCTAGAATGGAAAACCAAAATGGGTCTCAAAATGGACTTTTAGCCTAAAAAGATCCAGGGCAATTGTAAGATTTGGCTATGGAGATAGCCACCCAAGATCGAAAGGCCTATGGAAAGCACAAAATACTCAGAAAATCAATATGACAAGAATAAATTGTATTCATATCAATAAATGCAAATGGAATCAATGTATAATGTGAGAGAGACCCTTGGTTATATAGCCAAGGTGAGACATAGGATTAGACAAGATCATGACAAGTGTCTTAATCCTATGACATGAGACAACTAATGATGAATTACCTAGGACATAATGATAAAAGTCAACATAAGATTATGACAAGTTCTTAATCTTATGATATGAGACAAAAGTGATAAAATCCTATGTGAAACCTAAGTAAAGTTACGTGATAGAATGTGAAAGGGACCTAATAGTTGAACTAGTTAGGTAATATCTATATTCAAACCAACACCCCCCAGTAAGTGCAACTTAGGAGGAACATGCAAAGGTGGGTCCCGGCTACAAGGTTTGATGAGATACCCATGTACAAATTTAATGCAATCCCTCACAAATGGAAAAAAAGGAGAAAACCTAGTGGGAAAAAAATCATTCCCAAAAGATAGAAAAAACAGGAAACTACTCTCAAAAATATGAGAAGGATAAAAACTCGTGTGAGGAAAAATTCCCCCATAAGAGAGAATGAAGAAGGTCAAGTGACCCCCCTGAAGAAACATCTCACACCCTCAAGAGAGCTTGCAAATGGTAATACTTACTCTCAATGAAGGGTTTGGTGAAGATATTTGCAACCTACTCTATTGTAGGATAATACTACAAATCAATGGCCTGCTCCTGTATCAACTCCTCGATGTAACGCATATGGATCTTGATGTGTTTGGTCCACTAATGTTGAATTGGGTTCTTTAAGATTTGGATGGCACTTTTATTGTCACAATGAAGGACTATGGGTCATGGAATGGTGAATCCAAAATTAGTTAGAATATTCTAAAGCCAAATAGCCTTAGTAGCAGCATTAATAGCTCCTTGATACTCAGCCTCAGTCGAAGACAAAGAAATAACATGTTGCTTCTTAATCTACCAATAAATGAGGCAAGAACTAATATGAAATTTGTAGCTAGAAGTGGACTTATGATCATCAAAATCGCTAGCTCTTTCATAATTTGTATATCCAACCAAGTTGAGTCTTGTACCTAGTGCATAGTGAATCTCATAATTTGGAGTACCCTATATATAATGAAAGATGCATTTGGTAGCATTCCAATGAATCTCATGTGGGAATGAAGCATGAAACCATGCCAACTACAAAATAAATATCAAGGCATGTGTGAGTCAAGTAGATGAGGCTCCCAACAAGCTGTTGATACAAAGTGGCATCAACTAGTGGAGTAGAACACTTGGCCTCAAGTTTGGCTCCTAACAAAAAGGGAGTAGGTGCATGCTTATAATTAAACATGTGGAACTGAGCTAGGAGGTCAAGAGAATACTTGGGTTGAGCAAGAGTGATCCCAAAAGAGGACTATGTGATCTCAATCCTGAGAAAGTAGTGCAAGGGGCCCAAGTCAGTCATAGCAAATTTGTCATGTAGAGAAGATTTCTTTGCCAATGATGGATGATGAACTCCATGTAATGATCAAGTCATCCATATAGAGAACAAGAATCAAATGAAAGTCATCCTATTACAAAATATAGACATTCAAATCCGAGTGGCACCTAGAGAAGCTTGTCGAGAGAAGAAAGGAGTCCATCTTGGCATACCAAGCCTGAGGGCCCTGCTTGAGGCCATAGAGAGACTTCCACAACCTCCAACCAA
>CM021102.1:528435934-528481228 GCA_007115665.2 Sequoiadendron giganteum
TTATTATTTTGAATTGTAAGTTGTGGGACGAGGGGCCCACTCCCTTTATTAAAATGAAAGAAAAAATTACAAAATTCTGCCACGCAGATAGGAAGGTTTTGAGGAACAAAATTTATGGAGAGAACTTTGAAGAAACCTACAAAGGAGCAAAGAACTTAAACAAATTTTTAGCCAACATACAATGACAACCAAGGAGACAGAGATTTTCTAGCACCACAAAGCCTAAGGCCTTCAATCATTGCGAAGGAGGATAACTTCCAAAGTCCGTTGAGAGCCTGCCTCCACCACTTCCATACCTTCAATGCAAAGCTTTTCCGCATCAGATTTCCTTCCAACCTTATGTTTAGACCCAAAATCAGGTTTTAATTTTCCACTAAGAAATTGAGAGATCCCAAAATTCTGCAATGGATCCAAAGTAAAGTCATCAAAATAATCTTGATTTTGATCTTCCAGATCATCCATTAAGGGGAAAGTACCATTCGATTCAGATTCATCTTCCTCTTCCCCCAAAGGGGAATAAGAGAAATATCAAGAGAAGGAGCTATCAGAGGGGAAGAGGGAGCCATAGGCTACACCAAATTCAACCCAAAATCTTGAGGGTGTTCAAAAAACATTCTATGATTCCACCAAATAAATTCAGTATTTGGAGTGCCATCCTTCTTAATCCACATCTTCAAGCATACATTCCTCACCCCAACAAACGTTGAAGGGGGTAAGCATCAATTTTGTGACCCAACTTGTTACAATAGAAACAACAAAAAGGCAAACCCTCATAAGTTAAAAATTGAGTCCATACACCATTTGAATAATGGATCTGGATAGAATGAGAGAGGGGTTTATAAATGTCCACCATGGTGCAAACCCTGGAGAGTCTGTAATCAAAGGCCATCATTTTTGGGCCGAGCTTGACAAAGGACCCCACTTGGTTGATCAAAGTGCTTAGAAGATCCACATTATGTAGAACCAAGGGAAGATTGTATAGCTGAATCCAAACATGAATACAAGTGATATTGGTTGTGGTCAAGTCAAACAAAGGCGGCCATGGGGAAATAAAGAGGCTATAATTCCCAAAAAACCATGGCCCATTTTGTGAAACAAATTTACAATCCTCCATAGAACAAAAAGTAATCAAGAAAAAACCAAAATCAAGAGATTCAACAACAGGGGTAGGTAGATTACTCCACACACATTTAATCCATTCAAGGATGGAAGCCATCGACAGATGCTTGTGCAAGAATATCACAACCATAGAACGAATACTGAAATCCCCAACAACTGCATCAATACAACCATCGGATATGCCAAAGTCCCTAGGCTCATTAGAGAAGACCACATTAGATTCCCTACAGGAAAACTGAGCGCTTCCAGGATGAGAGCCATTATCCAGATTTAGGGGAGGGGACATGACAAGAGGATCCAAAGGGTGGGTCGAGCTAGGGCTAGTAGATTGAGACTACACTTGACAAAATTATGTACATTCATGGTAAGGATTCAATTTTTTTTTGCAGCCAACAAAAAAAATGGTAGGAGCAGCACCAGGGAACACCTCGCTAGATTTCACAGCTAAAGGGTCGAGATCCCAGGAAGGAGGAGTGAGAGTAGAGGGAGAAGGAGGATCCAGTGATGCCCAAGAATGAAAGGCATAAATTTTCTGGCCCTCCCTAGAAACAGCATGTCAACCACCCCATTTCGAGTCAAGAGGATGCCTAGGTTTCCCATTCGTATTCATCTACAAATCACCTACGGTCTAGCATCCATCACCATTTGCATTCCTCAAGGCAGTGCCATCGCCATTTTCTCTGGGAGATCCCACACACATTTTCACAACAATTCTAGTTTTAATGATTTTTTGTGATAAATAAATAAAATTATTTAATTATGCATGGAAGAAGGCAAATTAGTGATAAAATGTTGCTTGTAGGCTTGAGACAATTTTCAGGATCTACATTTTGCCCCTCTTTGATACAATGCGATTCTGAGTGTTTTGTCAAAGAATAATCATGAAATTGGCTCAATACTTGCCCTAGTATGCCTGACATGCCCTGGAAGATGTAGGATAGGATGATGCCCCCTCATAAAAAAATGATTTAAAAAAAAAATCCAAAAAAAATGGCAAGTTTATCGATAACCAAGTTGGATAAGTACAAATGAATTGGTGATAAAAAACTAAGCTCAAAAGTCAATCTAGGGATGAATGGATGGGAAGTTAGTATAGAAGAAGTTGGTGAGGATGGAAATGAACAAATGAATTGGGACTACTATCTGGAGATCTTGCTATTAAATGATCAAGCTTTGATTTTATTGCATAATTTTCATCACAGAACTTATTATGGAAATGGATATAGAACACCAAGATATAACATAGAACAAGGTGTAATATGTTATCCCTTGCAAAAAAATAGACACACGACATACAAGGAGTGACATGACCCAGAATAGTAACCACATGACCTTGTCAAAATATGTGAGGAATTAACCACAAAGCATGCTAGTCCCAATGTAAGAAAGCATAAGATTACCTTTCTTTTGCATATGATGTTTTGATTATGCTGAATGGAACTCCAATCACACATAAGGAACCAAGTTGCCCCAATCATATTTCCAAGACAAACCACAAACAAAAATCAAAGAGAAAAAGGTCATGATGTATCATCACTCTAAATCCTTTTAAGACTTCCTCGAGGGGCATAGTAACATGACCACAGATAAATCAGATAAAAAGATAAGATAAAATAGACCAACGAGTCAACAACCATTTAGAACTTTTGCCACATTGTATGATCAAATTTTGGATAATGATAGTGTCTGGTTTCAAGAAAGGAAGCACGTCGTATAAGCCTAAGGAGCCTGACAATACAACATCTTGTATAAGACAATGGATTGGTTTGCGTCTAGTTTCAAGAATGGTACACCTTATGTAAGACGTTGAGTTTGGTTTCAAGGGTGCAATAACCTATATAGGATAGTTTGGTTTCAAAAATGCAGCATGTCGTATAAGCCCAGGAAGTCCAATGATACTACATACTGTATAAGACTGTTTGATAGCTGATACAGATTGTTGATTGTTTGTTGTTTGATGTTTTATGTTGATGTTTTGATAAGTACCTATGTTTAGGCAATTGATCTATTGATAAATCAAGATTGATTGGATATTTTTCTTATGGTTTCGCGATTTGGATAATCTTAATTCTCTTGTTTGATAACTGTTTGTGTCTGCTCAAAATGTCAACCTTAGCAAGGGACAATTTATTATGAGATGGATGATTGGGATGGATGAATACCTTGTTATGGAAAACCCTAAGGGACTGTCCTAATGCCTTGAGGGCTTATCAATGATGGCCTTGCCTATGTAAAGCACAAAGGTGACATAGTTCAATTGACCTTGACCATGGATAGTTTATTATGAAGATGCAAATATGGACAAACTTGACAATTTATTATGACAAAACCTAAAGGATTGAACTAAGCCTAAAGGGCTCATTGATGATGGCCTTTCCTATGTGAAGTCAAAAAGGAAATGTAGTTTGACCACTTGGACTGACAGGAACTCTATTTTTTGGATTTTTGACACTTTTTTTATTTATTTTTTGATGTTTTCTGATTTTTTTGGATTTTAACATTTTTTGGTTTTTTTTGGATTTTGATATTATCTAATGCCGACCTATGCCTAAGATCCCTTGTAAGATGCAAGTCTAGGAATTACCCCCAATTAGGTATAGGACCAACTTATTATGGATTTAAAAGGGATGGGTGAAGTTTATTGTGAATGAATATGAAAGGATGAAGGATGCTAAGCATCAACAATTTCTAGGCCATGAGAAGGATAACTAAGATTTTATTATGAATGGATGGGAAAAGTAGGATTTTAAATTGCCGAATGGAATATGCATGAGGGTTCATGGATGGAAGTGGAAAAATTAGATGGAATGATAGTAGACGACGAAGCAAAGATTGACTACACATGGCATTTATTTTACAGGTTTTCACCATGGTACTTATTTAAAGCACCGCTGAAGTAGTTTTCACTATTGGACGAATTGTTTCTCTTTACTATTTTTGTTATATTTAATTTTCCTATTTTTTCTTTTTGTGTCACCAAGACACTGTTTACCAGGTTTTCATTAGGGTACTGAGTTTTTTGATTTTTTTGATTTTTTGTATTTTTCTTGATTTTTGATGGGATTCTTTGAAATCTAGGTATAATACTTGCAAAGGTGTATGCTATTGATAAGATATGGTAATAGTTCACCTTCAGGAGTGGCAAGTTGATAAGTATCACATCCATATGTTGCAATTCATATCCATATGTTGCAATTATGATGTAAGGACCCAACTAGTTAGGTGTATATCTGGATGACCATGTCGGATGAAAGGATGTGATTTGAATGAAGGGTGTGAATGATGGATACAAAGGATGATTCATGTGGCGAATGAAGGGATCTAGGGTATGATTCATAATATGCACACTACATGGGCTATCCGACTTCACACAAAAAGGAGTTTGGGCAACCAGTGAGTTACAACATGTGAAGGGGTCATCATCAAAGGTCCATCGAGAAATATCACCAAGGGGGATGGAGTGATATGATGGGTGGATTTAATTGAGTGTATGGATTGGGTGAATATGCTGAAGATGGAGACTTTGGATCAACAAGCTCATCTTTTTTCATTTTGCTTTGATAAATGCCCCTAGCTATTTTGGGAAAAGAGGCATAATTGGAGGTCAATTTTTTCTTACTTTCATTTTTGAATTTTATTTTCATCTTTGATTTTTCCAATAGCTTTTTATTTTGACTAAAGGAATTTTCTTGATCGCCCTTTCTTCATGTGATTTATTTTGATTTTGGACCTCCATTTGAAAAAGGCACTTTCACTTTTGATTCCTGAGTTATATCTTTATTATTTTCTTGAGGTGATACTTGTTGATCCATGTCTATGAGGTGGATGAATATGGGTGAGATGGATGAGATAGATGAGGTGGTGAGAATATGTGGTTCATAAAAAAGTTTGGTGATGCACTCAATGGATTCTTCGTGACTATCCTTTTCGACATTGTTAACATCACATGAGGCTTTCACATCCTTAATGAATTAGCAAGAAGGCTCAACAAAGGCAACAATAGGGGATGCATTCCCTAACCCAAGATGTTTGAAATGGAAGGGTGATAGTTCAAAATATGGAATAGGGGGAAGAGGATCATGAGATGGAAAGGGACGATCTTGTTAATCCTCAATAAGATCATGATCAAAGAGTGGATTATCATAGATGTCATGATCAAACACACGATTATCATAGGCCTAAAAGGATTGGGATGGAGTGGATATGGTAATGACTAAAGGATTTTTAGGTTCCCAAAAGTTTTCCATCACAACATGGTCATTTGTTTGTATATTCTCACAAAGATCTGGAGTTGACTTAACATCATCCTTAGGGGTATGGATATTCTTAGTAGCATTGACATCTTCACCTGCCAGCTTAAGTGATGTAGATAGCTTCCCAATACAAAATGAACTATCAATATGATACTCTCCATGTCCTTGGTCCTAAATCTAGATTGTACCTTCGGGAAGGGGAATGAATGGAGTGGAAGATATGGATAATGAGGAAGGATCAATGTAATGTGATGGGACAGATGGAGAGGCTTCCCAATTAATGGGTACCTGATGTTCAGCGGTTCCGTTCAAGTTACTATAGTATTGGAAGGGATCGATATCACCTAATATAGAAATTTTGGTGTCATTATATGAAAACATAAGGCATTGATGGTATGTGGAAGGAATGAACCACATGGCACGAATCCATGGGCGACCAAGGAGAAGGTTGTATGATAGATCCAAATCTAAGAATTGGAATATCATGTTTTGAATAGTAGGCCCAACCCTCATGGGAAGCGTGATTATACCTTTGGATGAATGCTCAACATCATCATAAGCCTTGATGATGATTTTCTTAGATGTATCTATACAAGCTTCAGAAATCCTAATGTTATGACCAATTTTAAGGTGCATATATTCAAACTTGCTCCATTGTCGACCAAGGCTCATCTAATTTTGTGTTTATTAATATATACCTCAAGGTGTAATGGGTCATTATGATTTGGTCATTATACAGGAAAATATTTCTCAAAAAATGTAACATGATGGGTTGTAGCTAAGTATCCTACCATGGCTTGGAATTGTTGACATTTAGGTCAGTGGGAACAAATTTTTCTTGTAAATCTTTTTCCAAAATGGCTTTGTGCTAAGGGGATATACAAAGCAACTCAAGAATGGATATTTGCACAAGAGTCTTTCCTAGATGGTCTAAAAGGTTATATTGACTCTTTGGTTGTGGATTTGAAGCAACCCCTTGCAAGGTCACTTTAGCTCTTCGGGTGGTGATAGCACATTCTGGACTTTTCTTGATGGTAATGGTAGAGACATTGTCATCAAAGGCTTAAAAGTTATAAACGGTATAATCATAGGAGATGCTAGAGTAATTGGCATTATTGTTTGTATTTTTTCCTGAATTGGAGGCTTTTCCATTTTCATGGTCTTGTAGGGGATTCTTGAAAATAGTATGGTCAACATTTGTCTTTCCTTGTGAATTTTCCACTAATATGTCACCTTGTTCATTAAGGTCTTGGATAAGGTTCTTAAGTGTCCAACATGATGAGGTTTTATGTCCCTTGGTGCGATGGTACTCACAAAATTCATTGTCATTCCACCAAGTTGGTTTGAATATTGTTGGTTCATAAGGTTTAACCTCTGGTAGTTGAATGACATTTGATTGCAATAATTTATTCAAGACTAATTCAATGGGTTCTCCTAAGGGTGTATATGCTCGTTTAGGCATGTTTTCTCATGGAGGATCTCTATGTTGTTGGTTATTTTTAATTTCATTTGTAGTTTGATCCTAGCTTGGTGTAGGATTGTTTTGTATGGAAGGACCTTTGAGGTGAGTGGCGGGGTGAACCTTGCTAACCATTTTAGCATCAACAACCCCATCATTGGTGACATTTTTTTTTCTAGACCAAAATTTTCATTTGTCATTAGGATTTTTTTGGTTGTCTTTGAATATCTTGACCAATCCTTTTGCAACAAGAGCTTTCTTAATGGAGAATCACTTTTCAATGACATCCTCAAATGTGTTACAAAAAAGGATTTGAAGTTGAATCATCAATTTTGTGATGAGGTTTTCTACAAAGATGGGGACCAATTATTTTAATGGTATGTGGCAAGGATATTTACTAGACATACTTATTCATCTTTGAGAGAATGATTTAAGCGACTCCCCTTCCTTTTGTCTGGTCGTGCATGGTTTTGCAAGGGTCATATCACTTTCAATGTTATAGGAAAAGTGTGCGATGATTTTTTTAGCTAATTCATTCCATGTTCTTATTAAGTATGTAGGCTCAAAAGTGATGTCCATACAATAAATGCTAAACTCTCACACATGTTCTATTGGATCTCCCTTTCCCTTGTATTTTTTGAAGTTTGGTAAATTAAAGTGCAGAGGAAAAGGTGGCATGTATATGCTTCTATCAAAGGGATAAGGACATAGTTCCTCCATTAAGTATGTTTTCTTTGTTGTGCTCACTTGAATCTTTTTCATTTGTTGTTGCATCACTTTAATTTTTTGCATATAAGCTTCCATAGTTGATGGTGGTATGTTTGGTTGACTTTGCATGAGAAGGTTGGCATTGGTGTTAAGCATGTTGAGGTAATTATGTGAAAACGAGTTTTGGTTTTGGACATTGGATGTAAATGTTGAGTTTGGGTTGATGTTTTATTGAGAAGGATTTTTATTGCCTTGTTGTAAGTGAGATGTAAACATGGTGTTGATATTGGTATTATGTTGTGGTGGAATTTGGTTGGTGTGTTGGTGTGGTGGTATGAAGTTGAGGTTTGGGTTGACATGTTGTCATGGAGGTTGGTTGGTGTTTAATTTTGACCCAAAAGAAATGTTGTTGCTTGGTGTACTATTGTTCATTTGGGTTTGCACTCTTGGTGTGGCAATGTGGATCCTTCTTATTTTTCTTGATGGATTTAGGTTTTGATTTGTGTTTGTGTTGGTTGATGGTGTGGTATTTTGGGTGGATGTTGTGGAAAATGGATTTGCAAAAGTCATACCCATGGAGCTAGAGGATGATCTAAATGGATTGGAAAATGTGGGATTTGGTCCTTGAGATGTTGCACGTGTCCTTTTAGTCCTAAATGTTGGAGTAGGAGGTATGTTAAAATGTGTTGTGTTATGTGTAATTCCCCTAAGTGGTGTACTAGTGTGCATTTGTTGTGAGGAATGAACTTGTGTAAATGTGTTATGACCTTGAGGTTGGTTTGGAATTTCATCTTGTAATGTTTGAGGTTGGTTTAAGGATGACTTGTAGTTCATGTTGATAGTTGGATTAATATAGGGGTCATATGAGGAATCCATGTCTGTTTCCTTTGTGACCTAGTGAAGACCATATAAGACTTGTGACTTTTGGATTTTTAGACTTTTAGAATGAATGCATATTAAGGATGGAGATGAAAACTGGTGCAGGAGCACCCATGGGTCTAATGGACCTAGAATGTTTGGTTGTGTTTTGTTTCTTGTTTTGTGTTATAATAAGGTCCTAAGGACCATTTCAATGCTTTGTAATAGGTCTCCTAGGGGTTTGGTGGAGTTTTGGTCTTGGTGACCAACTTTTTGTACAAACAAGGTCTTCATCCCTCTTTGTAAGTCTAGTACATTTTGGAAAATTAATGAAATAAGGATGCCTTGTTGTATCTATACACTTTATGGGAGTCACCTTGCTCATTTTAGTTGGCTTGGATGCCTTTCACATATTTTGGAAGCATCTTTGTAGGCAAGTTGGTGAAAATTGTCTAAATTGCCTTAATTAGGCATTTATGTGTTCAAATGAAGTCTAAATGTGTTTCCAACAACCAACTGATTAAAATGGAAGTTGGAGGACATTGGTGTTGGGAATTATGCCTCAAATTTCTGGTGACCCCCTTTGAAGACTTAGGCGAATTCTCTTGTTTCCTTGGCAAAGTCTTTTGTTCTGGCGGAGGCAGAATCGGGATGGAAATTGGCATTGTTCCATTTGCCTTGTTTCGGGTCTTGTTCCCGTTCCGTCTCCTGCTCCGCTCCTGCTTTCTTGGTTCTTCGAGTTTTGTTCTGGTGGAGGTGAAACCGAATTGGAACCTGGCATTGTTCCTTTTGTCTTGTTCCGGGTTTGGCTCTGGATCCGGCTCCGGCTCCGGTAGTTTGTTGCTCTTCGCTTGGTTCTAGCGAAGGCGGAACCAGTTTTGGAAGTTGGAAATGTCTGTTTGCCATGTTCCTATTCCTGTTCCTATTTCAGGTCCGGGTCCAACTCCTGCTTTTGCAATCTAGTTCCTCTGGATGTTTGGATTCTCCTCAGGGAGTTTTCCTCCGCTTTGTCCATGTTCTGGATTGTTGTTTTTTGCAGTTGGTGGAGGCAGAATTGGAACCAGTTTGGTTCCTGATCTTGGACTTTTGGTAAAGTCCTGTTTCTATTCCTGTTCCGTTCCCGACTTCGACTCCGGTCCTTTGTGTTCCCGTCTTGGTTTGACCCCGGGTTGTCTTTACCCAGTTAGTTTTGTTTCCGATGTGTTCCCCTTTGCTGTGGGCGGACGCGGAACTGAAATGGTTCCTGAACCTGTAATTTCGATGGAGTCATGTTTCGACTCCAGTTTCGTCTCTGTCTCCGACTCCGACTCCGGTAGTGTGCTTTTTCGGTGGGGTCCTGTTTCGACTCCTGTTCTGACTCTGGCTCCAACAGTGTTAGGTATGACTTGAAGTCTTGGACACGCTCAATGTCTGTTTTACCGTTTTGGTTGCTCTGTTAGCTACGATTGCTGATGGGTCTTGGACGCGTGGCACCTAGTTGAATAGTGATTGGATGGTTACCTAACTTGTTGTGCTGCTTGTTTGTCAACGAAGGTTGGTGGAGCTGAACCCGTTTTTGGAATGGCATTGAATGCCTGGGCGGCTCATTGCAGGGAGATCTGTCAAATCCGACCAGATGCGTGATTTACGGATGGTCTTCTTTGCTCTTGTTGAGTCGGTTACATAATGGATGAGAGATGTATTATTTCTCAAGGAAGTTCGACAAGTCTGCAAGAGTCGTGGGTTGTAGAGCAAGTGCGAGATGTGTGAGCTGAATGCGTGACCATGAGACTGCGAGCAGGATGCATGGGCATGTGAATGCGTGAGCATGGGGCTGCAAGCATAATGCATGATGCATGATGCGAGATTGCAGCAGTTGGACTTGTAGGTTGGAGAGCCGAAGGTGTGAAGAGATTTGTAGAGAGATGGAGAGGGTGTTCGAGCAGTTTGCTTAGGCAATGTAACTGTGAACACTCTATCTCTCGAATCTGGGCATGGGAATCATTGGAGGCCGAATGACTGGGCTGGCCATGAGGCTGGCTATGACAATCATCTAAGGAGCTGAAAGGAATCTTGCGGGTACCTATTACTTCTCCTGTAGAACAAGATGTAACTCCTGTATTGGCTTTGAGCTTGATATTGTATTGTAACTGGTTTTGTGTTGCTGAATAATAAAATGGCTCAAATTTTTGGAGTGTGGGGTTTTTACCTCAAAGGGTTTTCCCCACGTATATCTTTGTGTCTTCTTTTGTCTTTTATGGTATCTATTTATGTTGAATATGTTTCTTGTTGCATTCACTTCTCTCAAAGGATCAATGGGGGATCAACTGTGCTTGTTTCCGCTTTATAGCATAGTTGGTTGTGTCTTTGTTGTGATTTTGAATTGAAATCACTAAGGCACTACTGTCTTAGATGCCTATCTTGATGACAGATCGTATCCATATCCCCAACAAGTGGTATCAAAGCTGGTAGCTTGTTGCTCGTGATACCAACAAGTGGTATCAGAGCAAGTTTGGAGGAGGTCGAGGCTTGATGATACCAACAAGTGGTATCAGAGCGTTCTCCTAGTTGCTGAAGTTCTGGGTTTTCTCCTGTGGTGATTTCTTAGCCTGGCAAGCTTGAGGAAGTTTGGAGAAATCGATTGGTGATTGGTCCTTCGGTGAGTGGAAGTGTGTGTTTCATTGATTCAACATACAGTTTGAAAGATGTTGGAAAGGTATGGAGTGGGTCATGTTGTGGCAACATGATCTAGAGCTCCTGACTGGTAACATTGTTCCTAATGCAAAGGGCATGAGATGTGTTCATGGTTGTGTTGCAGCAAAGCGTGGTGTTCATACTGGGCGTCTGTGTGAGAGGCTCCTTGGTGGTATGGACTAGCTTGTGTCATTGTTCAGCTATGGATTGTTGTGCTTGTGCTGGGTGTTTCTGACTTAGCACTGAAGGCATTTTCTTTGGTGCTCTGATTGCATGGAGGCTATGAGGTGACCTTGGTGGTCTACAACTTCTAGATAGCCTAGCTCTTCCTTGTGCTTGTGCATGAATGTGGCATTGGAATTGGTCTGAAATGGACCTGTTGTTCCTGTGTGCCTCTTTCTTGCACTTGCATGGTTCAGATCCATGTCTTTGGCTCTGAGGGTTTTGTGTAGATTTTCCTAAAAAGTCTACGGTGCATTCTCTTGTTCTTTCATTGTTCTGGTTTACTGTGATGGTTGTGTGCAGACTCCTGAGTTGTCCAGATGAGCAGTGAATATGGAGGTGCGTGGGTGTTTTGGAAACACTGTGGTTTTTTGCAGGTTTAGCACGGTCAAGGAAAACTTATGTTTTGTGGAACTATTGTTTGTTATTTTTTCTAGATCCTGGTTTCTGGGGTGTGACTGGATGAGATAGCTGCAGTTCGACTGGTTTTGAGGAGTGTTGTCTTCTCTGCATGGGAGTGTTGGTATGTTTCTCCTTCAGCATTCTTTTGGTATGCTTTGATGGTTTTCTAGACTTTGGTGCTTGGGTTGTGGACGTGACTGGCAAATCAGATCTATTGTTGATCTGGTGTTTGAGTCATGATTGTCTGCTTTGGCTATTCTCTTTGATTATCTCAGTTTTGCAGTTTCCAGTGCAATGATAGCTTTGCAGTTTTACTTTTGGTTGCATCCCCGGGTTGTGCAATATTGTAGGCTGTCCTTACCTACATGCTTGTTGTGAGACAACTCGGAAGTGGACTGTCTATATCCATGAGGGTGTAACCGTGTTGTGCAGATCTATTAGCTGACCTTGTCTGTGGTCACTTGTGCATTGGTGTGGCTATTTTGAGATGAGAGGAGGAATGGCGTTTGAGTATCTGAATAGTCAGTGATGGGGACCTGAAGCATGTGGATCACGATGTCATGGAGAGCTGGGTACACTGGCATAGTGTAAGCTTTTGATAGTGATGGTGTGGTCAGTCATGGTGCTTGGAAACCTCAGTGTCACGTTTCAGTGGGAGCTTTAGCAATGACTGGTGTCTTCTTTGGTGTTGCAGAATTTGCATCTGCATGTTCACTATTTGAAGATGTGTAGCACTTTGGAGCCATGAAGGACCTTGGTAGTCTTTGGCTGAGTTGCTGGTGGTGCTTGACAAGTGATGTTGGTTTAGAGTTGTTTGCTTTATGTCATGGTATACTCTTGCTTGTGCATTAGAGTTTGGCATGTTGTTGTGCTCTTGAAGACCATGGACAGTTCACTTGAAGCATGGTATCTCCCTTGGAGATATGTAGATCATGGTGTCATGATAAGTTCCTGTTCTAGATTATGGAACTTTGACAGTGGTCTGGGGGTTCTCTTTACTTTGAGTACGTTGGTCATATGCTGGAGGGCTTCATGGTTATTGCAGTGCTGCAGTTTGTAGTTAGCATGAGATGACAGGTGTTGATACTCATGGATGCATGGAGAATAAAGGTGAGGCTTGAATTCTTAAGTGAATGTTGTTGTTACAACTGAAAGTTCGAGAAGCCTGCACTTTGGTTGAATGTAAATTCAACAGAGATCTTGAAGGAGAATGCTCTTAGGTTAGCTGTGATGGCTTGTATATCTTGGATGAGCATGTTTCTCTTTTCTTCTTGATCTACTCGGCAGTGGTGTCATTGTGAAAGGTATTTACCCATTATACTTTTCAGGTGTTTTATGCTTTATCTTTCATGATATGAATCTTGAGTTGGTTTAGATTTTGGAGGATTCATAATGAAAGGTTGGACAGCATAGTTTATCTCCTTATGCTTTTGAGGACTGACAGGAGATGGTTATATGGGTAGTTCTGATCTTCTTTGAGGAGATTACATCCATGTTTTGTTGGATGTTGTCAAGGCTTTTCCATTTGGGATGTAAAGAAGATCATTCTTGACATAGCTAGCATTTAGAAGTGTTTGTAGAAGGGCATTTTTTCTTGTTGATTTGCAGTTTCTCTCTTATCTAGTCTTGTTCTTCCTGATTGCTCTTGTGACTTTAGATGTGAGTTGCCTTTGTGGTGCCGGGTTGGTCACTGTTTATGGTCATGTGTTGTCACTTGGGTGATGACACGAAGGTGCCTGTGCTTCTTTCTTCAGTTGGATTTGGAGGTATTTGGAAGAACTGTGGAAGACAGTTGAGAGAAATTTTTCTTGCAGCAGGTGGTTGCAGATGTTGCAGATCAATGTGGATGTTCCTTGGAACTGCATGGTTACATTTCTTTATGCTAGGTTTGGTGGACTTGGTATGCCTAGATCATTTGTGATGGTGCTCTGTTTGCACTCATCTGGACAGTGCCCTTACAGTGGGAGTACTTGGATGTGTTTGGTCTATGACTGGTTCACACAGGGTGCTTGTTTGCTGCTGAGATGGGTGGGTTTCTTTTGATGGCATGAGTTCACTTTTAGGTCATACCTTTAAGGTATGGGTGGTTGGATGTTTCAGCATGAGCTGTGGGTACTGGTTTTTAGTCATGTGGGTTTGATCAGTTGGATGAGGGCAGTCTGTTCATGGTTGCCTTTCTAGCTGGTCAGTTTTTTCTTGTTCTGGAGGTGGTTCGAGTGGTACTTTGTTGTTTTTGCCTTTGCCATCAAGAGGATCATTTGCTTTCGTTCCTGAGACTGTTGTTGTTTCACCTTGGTGTGTTCCTATGTTTGGAGTTGTTGCTTAAGGTGGTGGACATCTTTCTGATGTTGTTGCAGTGGTCTTGATTGGTGTGTGAGAGCATGTGTTGGTCCTTGTTCGGGCTTGTTTAGAGGATGCCTGAAAGTCTTTGACAAGTGGGATATTGTTGGGAATTATGCCTCAACTTTTTGGTGACCCCCTTTGAAGACTTAGGCAAATTCTCTTGTTTCCTTGGCAAAGTCTTTTGTTCTGGCGGAGGCGGAACCGGGATGGAAATTGGCATTGTTCTGTTTGCCTTGTTCCGGGTCTTGTTCCTGCTCCGCTCCCACTTTCTTGGTTCTTCAAGTTTTGTTCTGGCGGAGGTGGAACCAGATTGGAACCTGGCATTGTTCCTTTTGTCTTGTTCCGGGTTTGGCTCTGGATCCGGCTCCAGCTCCGGCTCCGGCAGTCTGTTGCTCTTCACTTGGTTCTGGCTGAGTCAGAACCAGTTTTGGAAGTTGGCAATGTCTGTTTGCCATGTTCCTATTCCGGGTCCGGGTTTGACTCCTACTTTTACGATCTAGTTCCTCTGGATGTTTGGATTCTCCTCAAGGATTTTTCCTCCGCTTTGTCCATGTTCTGGATTGTTGTTTCTTGCAGTTGGCGGAGGCGGAACCAGAACCGGTTTGGTTTCTGATCTTGGACTTTTGGTAAAGTCCTGTTTCTGTTCCTGTTCCATCCCCGACTCCAACTCCGGTCCTTTGTGTTCCCGTCTTGGTTTGACCCCAGGCTGTCTTTACCCGGTCAGTTCTATTTTCGGTGTGTTCCCCTTTGCTGTGGGCGGACGTGGAACCGAAATGGTTCCTGAACCTATAATTTCGGTGGAGTCATGTTTCGACTCCAGTTCCGTCTCAGTCTCCGACTCTGACAATGTGCTTTTTCGGTGGAGTCCTGTTTCGACTCCTGTTCTGACTCCGGCTCCAGTAGTGTTAGGTATGACTTGAAGTCTTGGACGTGCCCGATGTTTGTTTGACCATTTTGGTTGCTCTATCAGCTGCGATTGCTGATGGGTCTTGGATGTGTGGCACCTGGTTGAATAGTGATTGGATGGTTACCTAACTTGTTGTGCTGCTTGTTTTGTCAATGAAGGTTGGCGGAGTTGAACCCGTTTTTGGAATGGCATTGAATGCCTGGGCGGCTCGTTGCAAGGAGATCTGTATCCGCAACTCCTTCCATTCCCACAAGGAAGAATGAGAGATGTATTATTTCTCAAGGAAGTTCGACGAGTCTACAAGAGTCGTGGGTTGCAGAGCAAGTGCGAGATGTGCGAGCTGAATGCACGACCATGAGACTGCGAGCAGGATGCATGGGCATGCAAATGCATGAGCATGGGGCTGCAAGCATAATGCATGATGCATGATGCAAGATTGTAGCAGTTGGACTTGCAGGTTGGAGAGCTGAAGGTGTGAAGAGATTTGTAGAGAGATGGAGAGGGTGTTCGAGCAGTTTGCTTAGGCAATGTAACTGTGAACACTCTATCTCTCGAATCTGGGCATGGGAATCATTGGAGGCCGAATGACTGGGTTGGCCATGAGGCTGGCTATGACAGTCATCTAGGAGCTGAAAGGAATCTTGCGAGTACCTATTACTTCTCCTGTAGAACAAGATGTAACTCCTGTATTGGCTTTGAGCCTGATATTGTATTGTAACTGGTTTTGTGTTGCTGAATAATACAATTGCTCAAAATTTTGGAGTGTGGGGTTTTTACCTGAAAGGGTTTTCCCCACATATATCTTTGTGTCTTCTTTTGCCTTTTATGGTATCTGTTTATGTTGAATCTATTTCTTGTTGTATTCACTTCTCTCAGAGGATCAATGGGGGATCAACTGTGCTTGTTTCCACTTTATAGCATAGTTGGTTGTGTCTTTGTTGTGATTTTGAATTGAAATCACTAAGGCACTACTGTCTTAGATGCCTATCTTGATGACAAACCGTATCCATATCCCCAACAGTTAGAGGGAGTTAGGAGAATTCAAATATGCCTCTCTTGGTCGAGGCAAGGTTGTTGAACAAGTTTGGAATGAGTTTCTAATAAGAAGTTTGTTGTTTTTTGTCTTTTCATTAAGAAATTGCTGATCCCGTGCATTGTACGGCCTGTAAATGTTTCTCCACACTCCAATCCTATAATGATTGGAAATATAATGGAATAATCTTTATTTTGGCATTGGAATGGTGTGATTTCATTGAGAAGTGAGTGAGATATCCCCATTTTACTACCGGGTGGTCCTAAACCCCATGTTTTTCTGTAGAATTTGCTGATCCCATGTTTGGTACGGTCTGCACGTTTTGTTTTATGATTGAAGAATGTAATGGCTGGAAAGATAATTGAATAAGTTTTCTTTTGGAGTTGGAGTGGTGATATTTCATTTAGTAATAAGGGAGATATTGTAATTTTACTCCCGAGTGGTCTGAAAACCCATAAAATCAAGGTTTTGAGCAAGATATGGGTGCATCTTCCATTCCCACACTGTAGCATTGCCAAATATTGGTGGGATGGAAGGTTTAAGGGTGTAATATTATGTACTAGATGTCTTGGAGAACATCAAGCACTTTGGAGGCAAATGGGGCAATGTTTTGGCTTGACATCTCTATGTGGCAAGCCCATGTGACAAGCAAAAAAGTGAGTTTTTGCTTGATTTTGAAGAATCTGTTTGAAGGGCACTTGGTAATGATGGTAACAGGTGTGGAAAACATGTAGGAGTTTTATTTTTGGCTTTGGGGTGAAGGGGAGAGCCTAGATAGTCAAGACCCAGGTGTAGGTCTGTGATTTAGGTCTCTTGGAGCAGCGGTAGAATGGCTTATTGTGGTTTGTGCCTTGATAGTCATGGGAAAAGGTTTTGAGACTTGGTAGAGGTCCACTTGGGGTGTTTGAATCCAAGGGTTTGGTTTCATAACAGTCCTCCTTTTGGATTTTAAATTGACTGTCCTACCGGGTGAAGGTTACTAACCTTTTGAGAAAAAGGGGTCTAAATCACCATAGTGTTGGGTGTTTGTTGAAACCTAAGTGCTAGAGTGTATTTTCTAGTTTAGTTGGGTGTTTGCTATCCCTGCCACTCTGCATCAAAAACTAAGGATGGTAATGTAAGATAATGATGGTAATGATAATAAAACTAGTTTTTGGAATATATGAATGTAAGATGGCAATGCAACTATGACTATGCTTGGTATGGAAAGTGGTAATGAGACTATGACTAAGCTTATGCTTGGATGGAATGCCAGATGATGATGAGACTAAGACTATGACTATGATTGGATTTGGATATTCAATTTTGAACCTTAAAAGAGGATGCTAAACAAACTATGATGAACCAAAGTGACAACTCTAAATGTCAAGACCTCAAGGGGAAAAGGACCAAGATGATGATGATTGGATAAAAGGTGAGCCTAAACTAGACACGTGAGTTGTAATCCCAACCTAAGGATGAGATAGATAAGCATATGATAAGGTCAAGACACCTAAATATGAAATTATGGTATGCCCAATAGTATGACAAGCCTCCTAATCTTAAGACTAAAAGATGTTGATGGAATGAGGTGTGGTATAGTGTATGCAAGCTAGGACTATAGAAGCCAACCTAAGGTAAATGATGAAATGCAATGAATGGGTTGACTAAACCTAAACAAGTATTGGGTCTCAGTGTACAATCATTGTCTATAAGGAAATTAGAAGTTGGATGTACAAATATTTCCCCCCCAAAATTTAAAACTAACAAATGCGATGTTTCAAGCTTCCTAGGATTTTTGACAAATGCAGTGTTCTAACTAATGATTATAATTTTATGATACACAGTTGTGGTGTTCTACCTTTTGAACCTAATATGATGTTTTCTAGATTGTTTTCCATTTTGGGAAATTTACAGATTTGATCACAAACACAAAAAACACTCAGAAGATGAATTTGGATTCTTTTGACTCTTTGACTTCTTGGTAAGCAAGTATTTCACAATATTTCTTCCACAAAACTCGCTTGGCCTTGGTTCACAAAAAATACAAACAAGCACAACCTAGCTAATAGAAATAGGGTTATCTACTAAAGTGGGCTTACCTCACCTCGAAAGAGTGATGTTAAATCCAAGAAATTGGAGTGGGTGAAGCTAGAGTATGCCAAGGTCATGGACCACCTTAACACCTCTTTCCTTGAAAAGATGAAATCCCAACAAGGAACCTTGCCACCTCAACCAAGAACCGGATGTGGTAAGTAACTTCAGGGTATGATCTGCATCCCTTGCACCAACAATAGTAGACTCTCAAAATAGGTCTTAGGCTTCTAAAATAATGGTTCATAATAGGGGATTGCCATGAACACCTATGGTATAACATCAAACATGAGACACTAAAGCCTCTAATCAACCCTAATGTGGTCTATACACCCACATCTAAATTGACACATGTTGTATACTTCACAGGATAGTGCTACTAACTTTCGCCTTCACACCTTTGATATAGCCCACTGAGAAACATGCTTGAGGTCAAACCCTTGAGTTCTTTGTTAGAATGTGTCTCAAGAAAGGGCTCATACTAAAAGAAAAAGATATTGATATGTGTTTCTCATGCACCCAAGATTGCACGAAGCATAAGTGGAGAGGATACACACATACCAATCTGAGATTTAATAGAACGTGCAAGTACACAAGACAAAAAAAAATTGTTCTTTTTAAGCACCAATTCCAAATGTTCCTAATTTAAAAATCACAAACACACAATGGAACCCTGCAAAAAATTGGATTAGTAGTTTAGATCAAAAGGTCTTCTCCCAACGATTGCCACAAGCTGAAAAATCAAATATCAGTAACCAAAAAAAAATTGCATGCTATCAACATGATTCCATGATTTTATTATTTTGTTATATGTTTTACCCCAAAAATAAAAATGCAAAGAAGATAGGTTCCTAATAAATTTTTGAGATTTTTCAAAAATATAAAAATTCTAGAAAAATTCCTTAATTTAAGCCCTAGGGAGCATATTTATGAAGTACTGATTTTCAAAGATCTGATTGAAGATTAATTATTTGAGGTCAAAATAAAAAATGTAAAGAACAAAACCCCTCTAGAATTTTGAGAGCTTTCTAGATCTGCAAACATTTTGAAAAATTCACTGATTTGCGATCAAAATTTAAGATTTATGAAAAATCATAAAAACATGATAACTTGCTAAAAAATGTTGACCTAAAGCTAATTTTTTGAGTGTAAACTTATGATATAATATCTGACCTCCAATAAAAAAATAAAGAAAAAAATTGCAGTCATTTGGGAGATATGATGGAATCTTTGGAAACTACTAAAAATAGCATAACTCACTCAAAAATGTTGATCAAAATCTAGTTTTTGGAATGTAGGCTCCTGATATGATCCTTGACCTATAGTTAAAAACCTAGAAAAAAATTCATAGCAATTTGAAAGATATGATGAAATCTTTAGAAAATCCTAGGGTTTTGTCTTCAACCTGATCTGCACAAGGTTAGTCTTAATTTTTTTTTTAACAAAACAACAAGATAAGGTTAGAAAACCTCAAAAAATAAACATACAATAAGGATGTTTAATTCATGTCGGGTTCACCAAATGTAGATCAGAGTTAGAATTCAAGGAAATAAGCATGAATCAATAATAGCAACCATAAAATCATCTAATTCAAGCTAATAAAGACCCTAATCCAACAATGAAACACAAATGACAATATAAATCACAATAATGAAGCAATAATAATCAATCTCTATACCAAAGTTGATTCCTCTACACTGCTCTTCTCCATTTTACTTTGTTTGTTCTTAGATAAGCTTGATGTTGATGCAAGATAGCTAGATCTCAAGATAGAAAAACTTCAGAGACTGCAGAACTGTTCACAATGAATGATATGCAAAGAAAAATATTGAAGATTGTGGTTAACCTTGAAATGAGGATGATGGCTTGTTTTTTAGAAATCCCAATTTAAATGAAGGATTAGGATTGAATGATGAGGTATCATGGTCAATGGATGAGATTAATTGAGAAGAAAAGAGATAAAGATGGGAAGGATGGACCAAAACTCAAGAAATTTGTTGAGATTTAGGGCTTGGCTAAGAAGAAATTCAAATTAAATAATGATAGCAATTATTTAATTTAAAGGAGGAAAAATGAATAATTAAATATGATATTGCTATCACGATTCAACCATGTAGTTTTTGAGTCAAACTCATTGACCCATAATTAAATAATTATTTAATTATAGAAGGATGGAGTATTAAAATATTAAATAATTAAAAATAATTCTTTAATTATGTAGAAAAGAAAGTGATAAATAAATAAAAAAACATTTAATTATGGAGAGAAAAGGTTAATGAATAATTAAATAATTATTTAATTATAGAAGAAAATGGAAATAAATAATTAAGTAAATAAAATTTATTTAATTAAGGATAGAAAAAGATAATTAGTGATGTAATTTAAATAAAATTGATATTTATTTAAATTAATCAAAAGAGGAATAAAGATCAAATGAATTAATTAAATAATTAATTAATAGAAGAAAATGGCATTAGGAAATAATTAAATAACTAAAATTATTTAATTATGCATGGAAGAAGGTGAAATAGTGATAAAATGTTGCTTGAAGGCTCATGAATTTTTTCAGTGTTTACATTTTTAATGAGCCATTCACTTTTTAAATTTGGATCAATTGGTTCTGGAACAAATCCGTCAATGTAGAGAATTAATCCTTTTTTCATTAGTTTACTCCATGTATTTATTTTCCATGTTGCATTGTTGTGTGGAATTAAAATGAGAAACTTAGGATGAACCATGGCTGAAATTTGAAGAGCACAAGAGAGAACTCAAAGCACAATCACACAACACAACCCCCCCAAATTCACTCAATCAAAGAACCCCCCACTAAACAAATGGTTTGGCACTTTATACTTAGTGCGATTACTTGCAAGAAAAATCTAAGTGGTCTTGTGATTTCAATGATTACAATTGCCACAATAAGGCTAGATCAAACTGTGATCAACATGCAAAAGAGTAAATTATGATCTATGCAAGACAATTGCCAAAAAGAGCCAAATAAGGGTATATGTTAAAAGAACAATTTTGTTCATAATGAATACAAAATAATAGCACCACTATGAAGTTCTCAAAAAATGCATCTAAAAAAGGAGTTTGTATGAGCCTGAACAAAACCCCAAAAGTTCCAAAAATGGGAACTGCTCAACAACACCTATGACAAATTGAATTTTCTGAAAAATCTATGCATCAAAATTAGAAATTGCCTACACCAACATGTAGAGCATAAAATATTAGCCCAAATTTTAAAAAATCTTTAAAAAAGGAGGTTGGGAGCCAAAGTTATGAGTCTTCAAAGTTGAACTACAAATTTGAAAACTTCATTGGAGAAGGGGGCCAAATTTTATAAAAACTATTGATGTCATGCTGACATCATCCGTCCGTCGGGTTAAATTTGATGGCCTCCTAGCTGTCATTAGAATATTCACTCTTGCTAGAATATGCCACACAAAAAAATATACTTTGGAATATTCTATTGATGGTAGCCTAGAGGGAATCTTAGAATATTCAAGGAATCTTCGGTGGCTAGAAATATTTTTGTCGGTGATCAAAAAAGGGTGGAATGTAGTGTTTTTAGAGCTAGAATATTCTTCAACTTGATGATTGAAGTCGACAAGAGGAGGGGTCGTGGGGCCACGTGGCTCGCTTTGCATGTGCCGTGTGGTGACCGCAACAGAGCCTATGGGTATCGTGGTACCCTATGGTACTCTGTGGTACTGGTGTGCACTACTTGCAAAGTACTCCAGATTAAATTAAAAAAAACTCTTTTAAAAAAAAAAAAATTACATAAACCTTTTTCAATTTATTAAAAAAAACTACAAATAATATTTTTGAGATCTTTCAACAATTATTTTAAAATCGTAGGAAATTTTTTTTTAAAAAAAATCCGTACCATCTGTATGGGTTGGGTCGTACAGCTTGACCAGAATTTTTTTTGCTTCAAAGGACAAATTTGTCTAAATTCAATGATTTTACAATCGATCTATACATTTTTGGGCCTTTTGAGTGCGATGGCGATGTCCTTTTTGGCTGAAAATGCTCTGAAGTGGTAACTACCTCTCGGATTTGGCAACCACCTTCAATGTTCAAACCCTTGCAGATTTGGCCTCCAATGTCCAACTAGGACGAAAGAAAAGGTAGATCTGAATTTCTCAGACACTTTAGATGCAATTGTGAGCTCAGATATGATGCAACAAGCTCCCTAAGTGCACCTATAGTATAAAAGAAAAAGAGGAACCCCCCAAAATCTAGTATTTCTATCACACCTTTCTAATTCTCTAGATCATCCAAAGATGCAAGAGAAGAGCATACTCAATGCTTCAATAAAATACAAGATTTGCACTCAATATCTCCTAAAAGACTAACCAAAGGAACTCAACTTGCTTTGATACCATGTAATATTTGGCTATGGAGATAGCCACCCAAGACCTAAAGGCCTATGAAAAGCACAAAATACTCAGAAGATCAATATGACAAGAATAAATTATATTCTTATCAATGAATGCAAATAGAACCAATGTACAATGTGAGAGAGACCCTTGGTTATATAGCCAATGTGAGACATATTATTATACAATATCATGACAAGTGTCTTAATCATATGACATGAGACAACTAATGATGAATCACCTAGGACATAATGATAAAAGTTGAAACATAAGATTATGACAAGTGTCTTAATCTTGTGATATGCAACAAAAGTGATAAAATCCTATGCGAAACCTAAGTAAACTTAAGTGATAGGATGTGAAAGGGACCTAATAGTGGAACTAGGTAGGTAATACCCCTATTCACACCAACATGAATAATCTTTAGAAAATCTCACAGGAAGTGCTACATGTAGAGATCCTAGATTCCATTATTAGCACTTGACTTACAAACCTTAAGGACACTACTCTAATAGGTAAGTTATAAAATTATTTCCCCTAATTTATATTATATCAAAGTGGGTCTTTGAAAATTGTGGTTGCATAAAATATTTCTTCTAGAAAAGGGTTTTTTTATTATCCAAGTTTCTATCAAATACGAAAGAGATAAGGTCCTAAAAATCTTAGAGTAGAGAACTTTTAAATGTAGCAAGGCTATAGTTTCAACCCTAGAAACCAATATTTGATCCCCTCTCTACAACCATTTTCTTCACTCCTATTTGGATTTATTTAATAAACCTTCCCATAGATTATAGGAAACTAAAAATTATTGAATTTTTGGTTAACATTCTTGGGTTTTTCTAATCCCATGAACGAGAAACCCATAACTAAGAAACCCTAATTGGGAAATCCATAACAACCCAAATGCTCATAAAATATTTTTGGTTTTAATAGACACTTCCAAGGATCTCCCCTACATCTAAATGAACTCATATTTTGGTTCTTAAAATCAATCCCCTTTCTATGAAGGGTCCTACCCTCCCTATCTTTCTTGTCAATGTATGGCCATTTGAGTAGTTAATATAAAGGAAAAGGATCCATTGAGAAATCCACTCAAAATATTAAGAAAAAATCCTTGAGGATAAAGAGTTGAAAAATCTCTTTTCTAGGGAGATTCATGCCCCCAAAATTTCAGCTCATAAATAGATGAATATAACAAAAGAAAGAGGTCCCAAATTTATTGATATTTCCAACTCCCCCCTCCAAATACCACTTGTTTGATGTAGTGCAAGAAGCACATCATGTTAAGTCCAAAAGAAATGAAGAAATAAATGGCCCAAGGAAAATTAATGATCCTCCATTTGGTTGTAATAAATACTCAAACCCTACATTGAAGGTCAATCAATAAACTGTAACAAAAGACAACCTAAATAACTCCATTAATGAGACCCTTCAAAAATTTGGTGGTGAATTGATGGGGGAAATAGAAATTAAATTGAGGAGAACTTGGGCTTCAATTTATTTTAAAATGTCTTAATATCCTAGTTTGATATATTAGATAATGGGAAAACCTTGAATCCTAGTAAAAGTAGAAAAGGCACAAAATCTAAAAATACAAATACCCAAGAATTAGTTGCAATTCATCATACCACCTTGGATGGGTCACTGAGAACAAGGAGAGCATGCCATTCTCCACAAGATAAATGAAGGGCTTCTATTGGAATGGTAGTGGATTGAATTCCCATAGAAATATACATTTGGTAAAGAATCATTTAGAGTCCAATAACCATGATATAATTATATAAATAAATAAAATTCTCAACTATTTAAGAAAACTCTAGTTTTAGAAAATGATAAAAATGGTGCCATTTTAAGTTGAAGCCAAGGAAGAATAAATAGTATTAGATATTTTATGAATCAAAATCTTGTTTCTATGAATTTTTTTTCCTTAGGACCACCTTGGATCTTCTCAACATCTTACTATCTATCTTCAATTTATAATTTATAATTGCTTAATATCTATAGCCCTACTCCCACATCTCAAAAGAAGTTTCTTTGGAAGGAACTAAGTATTATTATTCATTCATTGGGAGATAATTTAGTCATCCTTGGGGGATATTTTAATGCAATCATTGATCCGCTAGAAAATTTCGGGGGATTCATTTATCCACTCAAGGTCAGAGAATATTTTAAGCATTTCATAGAAGGGAATAGATTATTTGATTGCCACCCTAGGAATGTAAATTTTACTTGGAGTGATAGAAGAAAGGATTTCCATCATATTGTTGAGTGACTGGATAGGTTTCTTTTGTATTTAAATGACTCCTTAGTTCTCATAATTTCTTTAGTACTATTCTTCCTTTAGTTGGATTTGATCACTTTTCAATTTCTCTCAACATATTTGAAGATAGGGCCCCAAAAAATATCCTTTCAAATTTTAATCCATGTGATTTAGAGCCCTAAACTTTGTTCCCTTCTAAAAAATTGGTGGAAAAGTTCCCCTTTTTTTAAAGGCTCCAAAATGCTTTAGCTATGCAACAAGGTCAAATATATTAAAAATAGAAACAAAAAAGTGGAACAAGTTTCACAAAAAATCTCTTTGCCGAAAAAATTACAATTTAAAAGAAGCTTTTAGATCTGAAAAAGTGATCATCAAAATGGTATGAACCAATGGATCTTCGAAGAAGAATCTAAATGAAAAAAAGAAATGGAAGAAATTCTTCTCTGAGAAGAATTTTTTTGGAGATAATAATATAGAGAACTCCAGCTAAAAGAAGGGGACATAAATACTTTCATATTTCTACAAAATCAAAAAAATTGTCAACATACATTTCAAGCATAAATTCCTTGGAGGGCCATCTTCTAACAAAGTATTTTGATATTAATAAAGAGGTTTCTTTATTTGAAAGCTTCGTAAGCAAACAAAATGACAACTAACCACCAAATTCCCAACAAATTTTAGAGTATATTCTAAAATTGGTTTCAATAGAGCAAAATAATAAGTTGGTAGTAGAGTTTTCCTCATATGAGATTAGAAGTGTAGTTTTTTATTTTTTTAGATGACAAAGCTCCAAGTCCAAATGGTTTCACTATATTCTTCCAAAAAAATGAGGCTTTGTTGGAAGAAATATGCTACTAGTAGAAGCAAGAAATAAAAAATAAAATATTTTAAAGGATCTAAATGCCACCTTCATATATCTCATTCCTAAGAGTCATAACCCTTCCACTTTTGTAGATTTTCGATCAATATATCCTTGTAGTACAATTTATAAAATTCTCACTAAGATAATCACCAAAAGGCTCATAAGTATTATCCCTTCTCTTATCTCCATAGAACAAGGGAATTTCATTTTGGAAAGAGAAACTATTTAATGTGTCCTTATCACACCTGAAACTATTAATTTAATTCAACAACAAAAATTACCTACAATAGTAATTAAATTAGACATGTTGAAAGAATATGATAGAGTAAATTGAGGATTTTCTTTCAAATTCTAAGCAATTTAATCTCTCAAATGATTGGTGCAAATAAATACACATACATTTTAAAGGATTAGATTCTCAATTCTTTTGAATGGCTACTGAAAAACCTTCTCATGGTTTAAGGAAAGGAGATCCAGTGTCTCATTTTCTATTAATTATTATTGTAGAGGCCTTGAGTACAGAAATTTTAGTTGAAAATAATTAATCCAACTAGAAGGGAATATTGATTCCTAGAGTTTTGGATATAATAACTTATGATATTTTTTAGATGATACTCTCCTTTCTAGCTAGTTCAAATAGAAGAGGCAAATTTTATTTAAAAATTCACAAAAGATTATTGCATGGTCTTTGAGAAAAAAATTAGCCCCTCCAAATAAAAAAAAGTCAATTCTACATCTAGAATTCAAAGGAGGATTTCAAACCTATTGGGCTTGAAATTTCAAAAACTTCCCTATCACTAGCTTGGAATCCCTTTATTTTGTGGTGCTAACAAAACTAACTTTTGAAAATCATTTGTATCCATAATTCACAAAAAAAATTTCTCAGAGAGGGAAATGGATAACTATATCCAACAAAATTATCATGATAAAATCAATCCTATTTGTTGTCCTTATTTATATGTTGTCAATTTTAAAATTCCAATAGGTATATCCTCAAACATTAAAAAATAGGTCAAACATTTCTTTTGGAAATGAAACAAAGACATAAAAAAATTGCCTTATTATCATGAAAAAATATTTTCAAATCAAAATCCTTAGGAGAGACCAATGTTCACAACATTGAAGCACAAAACCTTACTTTGGCCAAAGTGGGCATTGACACCAACATTTTTCATCAAATCTTCACTTTTTGACATATATAACAACTAAACCGTTAAGAAATTGGAAATGATGTGAACTAATGATTTTTGAAATTTTGTTTATAGATTATAAATATATTTTAAAAAATTAAGAAATAATTTGTGAGTTTTTTACATAACACTTAATAACTTGTTTTTAATAGTTAACAATATTTTAAAAAAGTGACATTGCTTTGGTAAAGCATAACTTTGTTTGTAAAAAGAATAAAGTTGTAAATTTTTAAACATAGATTTGTACAACGATATCTAGTGTACACATATTTTTTCATAATTTTTTGTTGCATAATTATTTTTGATAGCTTTTTGAAGTGAGATTAACTAGAATTCATACATAAATTACTTAGATAACACAACTTTTTTGTATTCATCTAAATTATTTGTTTTTGAAATGAGGACACAAATACCTTGTGCAAGATATTTTTTAGAATTTTTTGTTTTTTTGCACATGTGAAACAAAGACCTTGATGTTTAACTTGAAAAACTTACATTCACAAGAAATAAAAAATAAATATAATAATCAAATTAAATATATTAAAAAATTATACTTTTTGGAATAATGGTACATAATTACAAAATATATCTTCTAAATGACTTCATTTAATCCCCTAAAAGGTCAAGTAAAAGTGGTTTTTTGTCAGCATTTTGATAGGTGCATAGGAGACTCCTTTAGGGTCTAATTTAAGACAAGGGTGGTTCTATCCAAGGGGATTTGATCTAACAGGGTTTGATCTAACCCTTTTTAATTAAAACCATTTAGATGGAACCCCTTAAAGCTTAAATCATTAACTTTTTTAAAAATGTGTGATTTCAAGAAAAAACAAGATGTCCCAAAAGTGGGACACACTATTTTGGCAACACCCTATACCAAATTCAAAGTGGTGCATAATCCTACAAGCTAAGTATCACAACACCTAGAAGAAGGAGCACATATTTACTATTGCAAACCACCTCTTGGATCTATAGTGTAGAATTTCATCATGTAAGCCAGAGACATAATAACCCAACATTTCTCTTGGGTCATCCATAATAGAGAAAAAAAACTTTTTTGGGCTATCTCATGGAATCGACACAAACAACTAGAAGGTAAAGATGATCTATCTTAAGCAAAGCTATATCTTAAGTGATTTTGGGAGGAATAGTTAAGGATTAGTTTTTTAGTCATCAAGGAAGACACAATTCCTAAAGAAAAATATGAAAATATGAATGATTGCTTAATTTTGAATACTCAAAAGGATCTACTTAATAAAATATTTAGGAATAAGATTATTTTTTTCTCCCCAAGTTAGGATGAAATAAAATGGATGGATTCAAACACCAATCAATAAATAGTGAAGAAATGATATTTATCTCTTACTCCCCCTTCACAAAGATGGCTTGTTCACGAGCTAATTTCTTGCCTAAAGTGGGGTCTTTGCTTGGCTTGCTCTTCATAAAAAAATCCTTACTAGTTATAGATTGGAAAATTTGGCGGTTTATTCTACCTTCAAATGTTTTGTTTATGGTTTATAGTTCATAGACGTGGATCATATTTTTCTCAATTTCTTTGCACAAAACTTACTTCGGAAAGTTTCTTCCCTAACTCTCTCCTTCAACACTTTCAAAGTTGTCATAATCCCTACATAGAATCCTCCTTTGCATGAATTTGGTAGGCAATCCCTTCCTTAATAATCTGGTACTTATGACTTGATTGTAATCAAATAATCATTAGAAAATAACCCTCTAATTTAGAATCAATCATCCATAAACTTAAAAGAGAAATATTGAAGATAAGAATGCCATATGTGGTTAAGTATTCAACACTAGAAAAGTGTTTTTCTAGTTGTGATAATAATCTCATTAATAAATTTCCTTTATTATATCTTCCTCCCAAGATTGAATCAATGCCTAGAACAATTAAAATTCATCCAAGATAATAAGAAAGTTAGAACACCTCTTCTTATGTTTTTTTTTAAATTATTGTGAATCATGAAGTAATCCAAGGTTTCTTGTTGTTGGAGTGGTGTTAAGAAATAGTGAAGGGAAATGTTTGGGAGTAGCTACAAAAAATCCAAGGGGCATGAACGATGAAGCAAAAGCTCAACCTCTACTTTTATATCTCAAATTGAAAAAAAAAAGAGAAATACAAAATAATGATGATAGCCATATCAATAATAAATTCAATCAAACAAATAAGATCTCAAAACCAAAGGTTGGATTATATCCTTCAAGTGGCATGGAAGTTCCTACACTCATTCAAAAAAATTATTTGTTCAAAATTTTATAGAGAAGCATAATTTCTTGGCCAATATTGAAGTAAATTCTCAAGATAGCTATTCTAATTTTTTTGAAGTGAGGACACCAAAAAAATGTCTCTCAATTCAATTTCAAAGGACAACATGGTAAAAAATCTCTAAATATCCCATATAAATCTATTTGAGAGGGGTTTTTTCTACACTCCCTTATCCTTGTTAGGATGTCCATGTCTCTATTCTCTTATCCTTTTTTAATAAAATGGGGTAATTAAAACACCATAAAATATTTAAAATGAAATTATGATCAACTATCTCCTTTTTTTTGGAAAACGTTTGGCAACATCTCTCATTTTTCACCCATTCAAGATTTAGATCTTCTATGAAAGGACAAATTTAATTAATAGTATTAACTTCTAAATATAATTCACTCTAACTTTATAATGAGATTAATTACCAATCACTAGTATCCATCTTGTATTTCTCATGCCAATATGGATCACCAGTTGTGTCCCCTCTTTGGGAATTACTTCATTAAATATGGGTGTGCTTACCTTATTTTTTATTATGTTCTATTTTATTGTAACCACTTGTTATTTTGTATGGCTACCTATTACTTTAAAAAAGGAACCAGGATGTTAAGGGCTCAACTAAATAAAAACATTCACATCCTAGGTTAGAAAATGGAACCATGTGAACTAGGTAGTTATGACTCTATAAAACTAAGTGATGTCTTCAAGACTGACTATGTGAAGGTGGATGATATACTTCAAGTGGTATTTGGTCTAGAATTTCTTCTTGAAGTTCCTTGTGTTCTTTAGTATTTTGATGTGATATTGGTCTTCCTTTCTAGCTTTATGGACCTCCTATAGAAATCTGAATCACTTCACCTCATAGGTTTGAGCCATGTGCAAAATTATCTTCTAGATGAAGAAAATTTGCAACTAGTTATTGGTTCTTACGATTTATTTGAGAGCTCTTCCCAATTTGGCGGTCTCTTCCCCCATTCTTAGATAAATAATTTCCTAAAATATTTTTACTTATTCCATTTCATTACTAGTGGCATTCAAAATGACTATGGGCCTATTCAACAATACTGTTTTTGTTCATAGACTTCAACTTCTACCAAGTTTGGTAACAAGATATTGGGAGGTTTTCAAGGTCATTAAATTCCTCATTAGGCATGCCTAAATCCCTCATCTGTGAGTCTCATCTTGACTTATGATGATTGGACCTCTCCATTGGTTTATATTAATAATACTATAGGTGTTTATACACTTTTGATAAAAATAAATATTTTCCAAGTTACCTAGAAACTTCAAACCATTTGGAGCCAAAGAAGTTTCCACAAGAGGACATTACCATAAGGATGTTTCCATATAAATTACATATGTACAATAATTAGATTTTAATGAAATTTGGTATACTTTCTCTTTGAAAATATTATCATCCCATTTTGAGTGTACATTCAACCATATTTTAGGTGCACATTTCACTTCCCTAGTTCCACTTCCTTTCATCATTTTCCATTTTTTTTAGTTTCCCATTTGTGTGTATCTTATCTCTTGTATTCTGTTAGTCCAAACTCTAGTGATAATTAATTAGGGTTAGACTAGGATGAAAAGTCTTAATTCTCTCTAATTAATGCACATAAAAAATATATAGGTTATTTTTTTCTTCATTGGATAAAATTTTGGTTTTGGGTTGTGTCTTTGTTTTATTTCATATTACTCATCAAATCCTTCTCTTCCTCTTATATTTTATTCTTATTTCATGTTTGTGTTGCTTCTCCTTCATATTCCCATTTCCTCTTTGAGTTATTTTCTATCTTTGTTCCTTTTTCCTTCAACCTAGGGATGATGCAAACCATTAGGTACTTATCACCTCCTTTCATGCTAATCTAGAAGTTTGACCCTTCTTCAATTGACCTTATTTTGTGTTTGCTTTATTTGTTTATTTTCATATAGAATGATGATTCATATTCAGTTATTACATCTTGTAATATAGAAAAATGGAATCTTAAGTTTAATGTCTAAACCTAGGATTGATTTTGCTCCTTTTTCAAAGGTACATTAGGATGCAAATCAACAAGGTGATTATATTGATTTTAAACCATGAAGGTGAGTCAACCAGACCTGGATCTAATCCTTTTGTGCCTTGGAAATGGATTAGAATTGATTTTCCTTGATTAACCTAAATAGACCATATGCCCTAATATGAAAATTGCAAGATTTCGACAACTAACAGAATGAAACACAGATTTGCAAGAAAATTGGGGGGAAGGGTAGAGTGTTGTGTACTTGTCATATAAATTTGAATTCATTCATTGTAGGATGAAAAAGCACACAAGGGAGTCTCTATCCTTGTAGGGGTGTCCTGCTCTATTTTTGTACTCCTCTGATGCCAGATCTGAGACTCTTGTTTCTGCTTGCAAACTTGTTAGAACACCGTTGGATAATTTTGTAGGTGAGTTTTCATGAGTTGAAAAGGTGTACGGTTTTGAATGCAACAATGGAAAAATGATCTTCAAACTTCCTTCAATCCTCTCCAAACCTGAAACCTAAACATTCAAAGAGAGGGAATGTTGTTCCATTTAGGAGCTTGCCTTAGTCAAACCCCATGTTAGTTTTTCCACTTCCACAATGGTGATGTCAATGATATGAAAGATAAATGATAGGAAGTAATGATGAATCAAAAAAGTGTTGCAACTCACCACCCTTCAATGGCTTCCTTGAAGGATTGAGGTCTTGCACATCACTTCAAGGTATTGGATCTTGCTTGCTCGAATGCTCCAATTTTCTAGAGACTACAACAAGGGTTAGCCTTCACAAACAATGATAACATAAACACATATAAACTCACATAGGATTTGATAGGATGCTTGGATCTTTAATTGCTGCAATAAAGCTCTGAAATGCTGCTCTTGACTACTCTTGACAATAATTCTTGCTCAATATTTTTCTTATTTCATGTTAGATTTCAAATGATGTAATAACTAGGTATTTATAGGCATTTATTCTAAATTCCCACAAGTTATATCCTAATAGCCGATATTTGCAATTTGAATTTTTCAAATGTTAAAATGTCGGCACCAATATTCAAATTTGGATCCCAATAAAATAGGGGGAATCAAATTCCCAAGGGTATCCCTGTAGTCCTAGCCCTATTTTCTAGAAAATAGGGTGTTGAGGGCAAGACATTAAATGAATGCATTTGTTTAATGCTTGAAATTTCTCGAAAAGCGATAAAAATAGGCTATAAAATGCATAATTTAGGAAATTAAGAAGTTAATTAGGCTCAATAATTTAAGGGGGACAAAACATAGTGTGAAATTATCCAAGGTGACAATTTATGATGCTACACATCTATTGATTGAATCCATCCACATAGGTTTTGTGTTGTGTCCCATTATGATTCCTATATTCTCCTTCTTTTCCCTCTAATTTACCCCTCCCTATTCTACCCCCTCTTTCTCCTTATTAACTCCTTTATATCATGCTTCATCTCTCCCTTAATTTTGAGGTTTTAACCCACCTTTTCACTTGTTGCATTATTTGGATTCACCTTTATATTTTTTTCTCCAGTAAACTCAATTCTTTGATATAGATCAATAGATTTTACTAGTGAAATCCCTATTCTATGTATGAAATAACTAATATTTTTCTTAATTTTTTTCCTTTATACACTTATAATATCACACATTCACTTATTAATATACCATGCATACATCCCTTTTCTCTTATCATATTATCTTCTACTTATGAGATAATTTATCACTTTTCATGATGCATTAATTGCCTTTTGAATTTCAAATGTTAAAATGTCAACACCAATATTCAAATTTGGATCCCGACAAAATAGGGGAAATGCCCCTGAGGGTGTCCTAGTCCTAGCCCTATTTTCCAAAAAATAGGGTGTCGGGGGTAAGACATTAAATGAATGCATTTGTTCAATGCTTGCAATTTCTCAAAAAATGGTAAAAATAGGCTATAGAATGCATAATTTAGGAAATTAGGGAGTTAATTAGGCTCAATGATTTAAGGGGGACAAAACATAGTGTGAAATTGTCAAGGGTGACAATTTACAACACTACACATCTATTATTAGGAATGACTCCATCCACGTAGGTTTTGTGTTGTGTCCCATTAGGATTCTTATTTTCTCCTTTCTTTTCCCTCTAATTTACCCCCCCTATTCCACCCCCCCTTTCTCCTTATTAACTCCTTTATATCGTGCTTCATCTCTCCTTAATTTTGAGGTTTTAACCCACCTTTTCACTTGTTGCATTCTTTGGATTCACCTTTATATTTTTGTTCTCCAGTAAATTCAACTCTTTGATATAGATCAATATATTTTACTAGTGACATCCCTAATTTATGTATGAAATAACTAATAATTTTCTTAATTTGATTCCTTTATACACTTATAATATATCACATTCACATCTTAATATACCATGTATACATCCCTTTTCTCTTATCACATTATCTTCTACTTATGAGATAATTTATCACTTTTCATGATGCATTCATTTCCTTAGTGAACTAATAACCCTTCTATTTCCCTTATATCCAAACTCACTTGAACCCCTAGAAGTTCATAGGTGGATCACCCCCTATTCTTTTCTCATCTATTATTGATGGTTATTAAGCATGCTAATATATAATCATAGGTTGATGCTTTAACTAAATACACAGGGATGACATCCAAATAAGATAAATGGCCATACTCATGAAGTCTAATCTTTAGTGATGAGCCATCACATCTTACTAGTTGCATGGGTTTAGACTATGGAGTTGGAATTAAAATTAAAAAATTAATAAAGATAAGTCTACTACTGATTGGAGTCACCAACCAAATCTATGTGGGTGACATCAAAAACTAAAATCTTGTAATCTTGAGAAATTGTATTCAAAGATAAATATAAGCAATTAAAAGTCCATATGCAAAGTAAAGTCAAGAACGTGCAAAGAAAGTCTATATAATATCTAAAAAAAAGTACTAACTCACTCTACTAGCCCAATATGCTCCTACTTTTTCTCATCCCCCTTTCTATTTTAATCTGCCTTATGAGTCATTATAGGTCAAGCTTTTGAGCTAGGGTTCTTTCTCCTCTTCTTCTAGTATTCATTTCCTAAGATTGGACTTATAATTTAACATACTCCTTCATTCCTCCACCCTCATAATCCCCTATTTATATAATTTTATCTTTCCTTTAGTATCTCAAATTATTTTTCCACACTAAGTATCTCTTTGAATAACTGATAGCAAGATACTTACATTCTTCCTCTCTATATTAGCACACTATGTCATATTATTTTCACCAACACTACATTACACTATGCTACTATTGTTTTACCTTTTTCCCTATTGATTTCATTTGACATTAAAATGTACACACAAGAGGTAGACTTTGCAAAATTACTAGTTGTCTAAGTGCATAAACATTGGATCATATTATGAAACCTACCTGACTAATTCACAACCCTTGTTTGTACTTGAGAATTTTCATTCTTTGTCTAAGATGTTCTCCTTATTTTCTTTCCTCGTGCATTTTTATTTTCCATTTCACCCTCTATAATAAAAATGTAAACTACCTTAACTATTAAAATTATATTAAATTTAAGTAAACTCACATTGATTAAACTAATGGCAAGTAGTAGAAATTAAAACAAAAATTATAGAATTAGTCCAATTAATGCTATTTGATAATATTTTTTCAAGAAAAGAAATTTATTTGATAATATATTTAGATTATATAAAATTTATTTTAAAATGATATAAGAGAAGTGAACAACCCAGAATAAGATGTAGAAACAATTGTAGCAAGGCATTGACATACATGAATTTATCCACCGTGGCTAAAAAAATATAAATGCATCCACAGAGTGAATGTACTAGAAGATTCCAAAATAATAAAATAAAAATAACAAAACTAAAAGTATGAAATGGGTTTGAAATAAAAAATGAATTTCAATTAGCCAAATATTGAGAGAATGGTCACAAACAACTTGTGTTTGGGACAAAAGGGGGTGACTACATATGAGCTTTTCAAAATGGTCAAGCCCCTATTTCGATCTTTTGGAATGCATAGACAATCAAATAGAAATGGAATATGTGTGCACCTAATGTGTATATAGGATTAAGTGCTACATGTGAATGTGTATGTGCTTAGCTTAAGTGTTTCTTGGTCTAAGAGAAAATGTTGCAAACAATAATAAATTATCTTTAATTTATTATTATTCTAATATTTATGGAAAGTAAATCAAGGTGATGGTGAGATTTAGATAACCTAATATAAACATGTAATACATTATATATTAATAGTTTAAATAAAATAATGGAAAGGAAATGCTAAATAAAGCTAATAATTTTTTTTTATAAATATTATTAAATAAATGAATATTTTGGTGATGTATAATAATAGATGAAAAGTAGTTTACTTAGTTTTTCAATTAAGAGAAGACAGAAAAATAAATTAGTGTCTATTTGTTACAATAAAATATCTTGTATAAAAAGAATTATAAATATTTTACAAATAATAATGTCACTAAAGAAAACAAAATTTTACATTGGTTATATTATAATAAAAAACAAAATAATATCAAGCTACAACCTAAGTAAAATAAAAAGATCAATGAAGTAAAATAAAATCGATATGACCGGCTTCAAATGATTTGTGAGACATAATATATCTAAAATCTATTAAGAATGTTTATTTTCTCGATGGAATGACATAGTGAAATGGAAGGTTTTTCAATGTTGAATATCTCTATTGTAACATAGAAATAGTAAATAATAGTGTAGGAATAGTGAGTGGTAGTGTTGGAGGTGTAAAGAGCAACACATGAATATTGAATGGGGAATTTTAGCATGTGAAAAATTGTATTCAACATGAGAGATAAAATACAAGTGGGAAAAATAATCATAATGCGAGAAATATAATGTAGATTAAATATTTTTTTTGTAGAATATGGTAACATGTTAAAGGGAACACTGAACAAGGGAAATAGTGTGTTGTAACTAATAATATATCATAACAAATGCTACAACATAAATACAAAAAATAGAATAATAAAAGATATAAAAAAAGAAAGAATAACAATGTCCCTAAGAGGTCCCAATTCTCATGCCAAGAATGGAATTAAAAAAATAATATTTTTGTTTTCATGTACTAGTTTTTAAAGGATACAAGAGTAATCTAGAAAAAGGCATTGGAAGTTGGGAATCATGAATGAAGTCACATGCTAGGAATATAATGAAACACCTTTTTTTCAAGAAAATCAAACCAATGAGTGAATGTTATAAGAATGTGTTTGAATTTTTTTTTTACATAATTATTATCCATAAAGTGTTTGGAAATGACATCATTTACTTTAATAAGTTGTCATATTTATTAATATTTGTAATAATACTCAAAATTATAAATGATTATAGCATGTATTATGTTTTAGAAAATGTGAGATTGGTGAGGAAATTTAAGAATAGAATAATTTATGAAATAAATTAGTAACATTTTATCAAACTTAAGGAATTGGAAGAAGGAAATTTGTATATTTTATATATTTCAAATTTAATGGGAAGTTAGTGCAACTATGGAATGTCCACCCAATCATGCAAATATCTAAAAGGACACGGAAGGTGGTAATATTAGAAAACATAAAACATATGAGAAAATAATAGATTAAAATCAAACAAACATAAAAACATAAAGTCGACATTAAAATTAGGAGAAGGCTAGGAAAGATGAATAAAACGGTCTCTAAAACATGCTAAGGAGACAAACCCTAGAATAGGTGCAATCCATAAATTTAAATATATAGGATTATAATTTTTGTCATTACACCCTCTCACTTTGCTTTGAACTTCCTTTTCATTACTTCTTATTATTCTCTTTTTCCTTTATCTTGATCTTCTCCTCTACTTATTTCTTTTGTTCCTTATACTTAATTATTTTCCTTTTATCTTGACTTATTTAACTATCTTGATTCTTTCCTAATTTGTTTAGCCTACTTCTATCTATACATTGCTCCTTGTTTGAATTCCCTTTCTTGATTATAAACCTTTTAGTATTTTGAATGAGTGTGATGATCAATATTTTAGTTAGTATTTGTACTACTAGAACTAAATCTATAACATAGGTTGGTGTAGTGTTGATTGTGTTTCTCCACTCCTTGACTTCTTTCTATTATTCAAATTTACCTTTCTCTTTTCATCTTTCTTACACTTACATATTACCCTCTTTCTTTAGTTGTGTCATATTAGTATTTCTCCTATTCCTATAAAGGTGTCTCTTACTTTCTCTCCTTGAGGACATTCACCTATTTCCATATTCACCTTCCCTTTGGATCTCTTATTTTAGTACTTGAGTTTCACATTTTTCTCATTTACTCTCTTTTTCTTCTTTTATGCATCTCATATATGTCTCTCATCTTCCTTATTATCTATTTTTCTATCTTTTACCATTCCTTAGTGTAGACACTAAAATATCTCTAATGCTTAAAATAATTCATCTTATTAATTAATTGATAAAATAATTAATTAATCCACTTCATCAAAATAAAATTGATTGAATAATCTTTATTATTTAATCCACAAAATAATTAATTAATCAAATTAATAAAAATAAAAATGATTTGATTATATTCATGTAACGTCCCGCCACGCAAACCCCATAGGACACAACTACTAACAATAACAGAACAATTTTTTTTTAAACAACAATTACATTAACATAATTAAATAATTAATCAACATAAATATATCATATAACATCAACCTAGTCCCATGAGGTAACATGGTGCGCTATTCAAAACAAACCCAAACCAACTACAATGTTAAACGATACCAAATTAAAATTAATAATAGAAGCATAGATAAGAAATGGTATAGATATACATACATCTAATCACAAATAAGATAGATAAGGAAACACAAGAATAACATATTATTACATTTCTACTTCCAAGTTCATAGGCACATTCGTGGAACATATCTCCACAGATACAACACATTATGGACCAATATTACATTACAAAGCTGCTTCCTTTATAATAATGAGAAGTGTACATCATAATCCAGAAGAATACAATAATGAAGAATTGAATACATAATAAGGTACAATCTTCCTCTAAGAGAAGCTTTGAGATCATTGCAACTGGTACATCTCCGCAACATCACAATTGTCGATGGGGAACCCAATGGGTGCGTAGCACGTTCCACCCGACCATGTGAACCCGAAGGAACACCCCCCGTGCTAGGAGATGACAAGAGAACCCTCGCCCAACAAGGTCATAAAGAATAAAGGACTAACACCACACCACTCAAGAACACATAACAACATAAACAACAATAATAATAAAAACTCCAGAGGCAACAAGAACAAGGGAAAATAATGGGTACAATGGGAGAATGTCATCGCATGGACTTACATGGATTCACCAGGCTACCTAACACTAGGAGCCGCCTCCATCTATGGTTAACTAGGCATCCTATCTCAAGGTGCCACCCCATACGATGACTCATGCGGAGCCACTTACCTTTCACGGAGACAAGGTAGTGACCTTACCAACCAGGTTTTCCCACCCGTCCTTAGCTTGTGAGAGCACTAACGATAGGGGTGAGGTGCATGTTTTAGTCTTGTTATGTGTTTAACTAACCCAACCCACTAGATACATTAATTAGGTTATCACTTATTTAAGGTAACTCTTCCATGGATGACCACTTGTAAATCGACCCCCATGAAGAGGCACTCTCCTCTACGGCTACCCAAAAGCAAAGTCAAGTAAGGGTGTACCTCAATACTCAAAAACATAAAGGCATTCTTTAAAGAAAACGCACGAGGCGCGACCATCTTGTGACTACATAAAGTATCAAAACCATAAAACAAGGAGGTACCACCCATACACATACCCTCAAAGTAAAAAGATAGATATAAAAAAATTACAACAACAAACGCGCAAATGCACAACTTCCCTTAGCCTCTGGAGGTAAGTAAACATCTACCCAATGACGAGACTTAAAACACAGATTCCTGTAACTTAAGGTCAATATAAAATGAAACATCATTTAACTCATCTTTTGAACAAATAGAAAACAAAAGGATTATCACATTCACAATTATACTACTAAGCCACCAACCGACAAATCAAATCAATTTAAACATGCTCATGAAGACATTCACAACTCATAAATCATAAAGGAAAATGACATATTATTGAATAAGGGATAAACCAAGACATCAATGGTTAACATAGAATCTATATTGAAAACATGCTTAAGCCATTGAAATTACTTTTGTAAAATAATATTTTTCTAATTATTCCTTAATCTACTATAAGTATGACATATAGATAAATTAAGAACTAAAAACTTCCCACTCTGGTGGGTTCACATTAATGTCATTGATCGATTATGAACGACCATAAAATAACCTAATTCTATAATGAATGCAAGTTAGGGGTAGAATATAACGTTTGCATGACAATACTAGACGTATACTTAATTGATCTAGATAAATCTACTACCTAAACACTTATCCATGTTTATGATAAAATATAAACTAGATCCTAACCGACAAGAGATTTCCTTATTAGGGTCCATTACCTGGTATTCCTAACTATAAGAGTGCATTTCTAGTAATTAATGCTCTTGAGAAAATAACTATGTCAATGAAAAGGGCATAACTTATCATCTTAATATAACTAAGTCAACTTTCTTTCCTCATATTTTTTCAACAATATGAGCTATCTAATTTTATCTAAGAGGATAATTTTACATAAACAACCTAACTAATTATGAATCAATCAATTTCACTATTGAACTCCTTTACTAAATTATCTAATGAAAACAATAATATATGAGGACAAAAGTATTCTTGCAATAAACACCTATAATAATACTAAAACTCTTAATTCCCAATTCCAAAATTCTTCCACCAATACTAACTCTAAGTTAAAAGAGTACCTATCTAATTCAAATGCCAACAATAATTATCCAATTTAAACTCTTATATAAACAATATACTCATTTACCTATACATTTTTTTATTGCTACCCTACTACAATATATATAATTTATTATAATCAAAATGCTTTTTTTTCCAATGTATGAATATTATCATACTTCCTAAACAAGATATTGCCTATGTCCACACACAATAATCAAAACGTTCAAAGCCTACCCTGCAACAGGATTACATACTTGAGAGATAAAACATTTTATAAAACCGAGAGATGCTTATAAATAAAAAGGTAACACAACCATTTAAGGTTTACATTAAGCTAATTGAATCACAATATATGAGTGAACATTTATTTTACAAATATAAAAACAAACAACACAGATTTTAAATAGAAATATACTTGTTCTTTATTTTCAATCTTCAGAAATCTCCACCATCTCAAAACAAAGCATATGAATAAATTCTAACCAGCGCTAAATTACATCTTGGTTTGGCAGTGCAGTAGATGAATGAGGGAAACAAATGTTAAAAATAACTTCTTAATTGTTTAACAATATTGCGTAAGGAGAAAAATAAACACAAAATCAGATTCATGATTAGATATGTACTCAAAACAGCATCACAAATGCTCCAATTATGTGATAAACTTCATTCTAGCCATATTTCACTATGAGCGATGACCATAGTATGCATCCAAACAATATGAAAGCAATACAAGAAAACACGCATAGGATACCTATGTTCAACTGCCAACGATAGGGCTATGGTGATCGTTGAACCATTAATACCAGAGATAGACCATATCAATATAAATATTAACGAGACTTTCAGGCAACTGTAATCGACCTAGGGAAAAACGCATGCCAATCGGATATGCACAAAATGTATTTACAAGGAAGCTCTCAAACTCGATGAAGTAATAAAGTATTCACAAAGCATAAGCAGAGAAAAGGCAGGAAAGAGGAGGCACAAAGAACAGTCTGATGAACGACTTAGAACTCTCAGGCAGGTGCAGCATAGGTAAAAAGGAAAGTGTCACATCAAGGAGTGCATTGGCTGCAGATGCACAAAATGGATTTTGTCAGGAGCTCTCAAAATCTTAATATAAATGAGGCAGTCCATAATGCTTCCTAACATTGAAAGCTTTGCTTGCGTTCAAGGTGCATACAGTCATGCAGGTTTAGAGGACGCAGGCTGCACATACCTCACACAATCAATAACCCTCATTACATTACATATATATAATTTCGAATATGCCCCAGTAGACTGAATCACTATTAAGGCAAATCACATATAGAGGAAAATATGTAACTTAATTGCATCCAAAGCAGCTAGGACACAAAAACCAGTGACCCAAGGGAGAGGGAGGAATGGTGCACATGGTGCAGACAGGAAAGAGCAAACACAAGGATAGCTGCAAGGGTTAAGTGCAAAAGCAAAATCGAATACCATAGCTAGAAGAAAAGAATACAAACATAATCCCAAGCCTAACAATAGAGTTCCAAACATGCAATAATTGCAGCTCTAGCATTGACCATTTTAGCAAGATAAACATGAGCTCTCTAATGCCAACGATTCCCCTAACTGGCTATGCGATTGGTAGGATCTATGAATAGATACAGGCAAATATTACCAACACTCTAAGCATTAATCATAAGCCTATAAATATTTTCCTGAAGCAAGAATCAAATATCAAACATGTACATCACTTTTTCTAGCATTGAATACCATAAACATCTCTATTGAATGAAACCATAGGGAAATTGAAATACCAACATAAGAAGTGACCATTGACTGAAATCGAGCTCAATATTGAATATAAAATGCAATACGTAATACTTAACTGAAATCGCTCCCAAAATTGGTGGTTAGCAAGCAAATCTAGGTAAAGATGGCGTCACAATGAAGCCATCACTGTAGTAATTCTGAAATCATCCTTCTATCCGAAATTCAAAACCCTTCACCCCAAGAAAAATGCAGTGCATCCCCCAAAATTTTCCCCCAGAAAACCCAAAGAAATTTTCTTTTCAAAAACTTCAAAACTCCCCCCCATAATTCCCAAAAAAAGAAATTATAAAATCAAAGAAACGTTTTCGAAAACAACCATCGGAGATAAAAGCAAGTTTTCTGTATTAACTTTCGAAATCAAATCATAATTAAAACTAAAATTAATAACTTGCGCAATCAAATCATAATTAAAACTAAAATTAATAACTTGCGCCTTTTTCCCCAGTTCGAACCGATGCATGTATTTGCATGCGAAACTTTCCCTGTTTAACACTATCACTTAACTTTTCTTTTTAGAATAATTTCAAAATAATAATTCAAATAAACAATATTATTTGAACATAAATTTAAAATTCAACAATATTTAAAATATTATTCCACCTTACTATTAAAATATTTAACATCAACAAAATATTAATACAATATACAATTAAAACTATAAAACATTTAAATCTACCAATTAAATTTAATACTTTAATTAAATACTTAGCACTTTCATTGAATTTACGTTAATAATTTAATCTAATACTTTTAATTAAATTGTTCAATCAATACTAAACATCGTTAAATCGAATTAACTAATTAACGATATTTTAATAATATACTTAATCAAAACGACACTAAATTAATTAAACGACACTATAGATTAACAACTATATTAAATAATTAGACCACAATAATAACACCATTAAATAAATCAACAAGCCAACACAAAAACAAACACTTACACAATCGGCCCAAGGACCCAAGTGGAGAGGCACTACAATTCATGCAAGTTTGATAGATCATTTTTCTATAGGAAAAAAGTTCAAATACTTTTTAAAAAACCACTAATGATCTTCATATAGTTTTGATAGATGAAGACATAAATTATAAACCAAATCTCACATTCTATTTTTGCTAATTTAAAATGAACCTTTCACACCTTATTGTGGTGCTTAGTAATTGAACCTATTTGTTGTCATTTTCATTATTAAGTTAGTTGTGTCTTTTAGTGATTGGATTCAGTTATGTTCTCCTCTCAAGAATTTTAGGTGATCTAGAGGATCAAAAGTGATCCAATTCACTATGTTTTTCTTTTTTAATTGAATTTAAAGACTTTACCATTAAGGTACATTTTTCATTTCTAGATAAGATTGCAAGAAATTTTACGTTGCAAGTGAAGGTAGAGAGTGGGTTACCCTCTCAAACTAATACATTAGACATGCCCTTCATTTCATGGACTTGGGCCTCATGTAACTTTAGGTATATTTGGTATTTCCCTAGATAATTTTGTGCAACCTTTTCATTCATCCATTCGGTCATCTTTTATGAAATTTTATTGATAGGTAGTTAGCCTTGAGAAGTTACTCATAATATATATAGGATGTAATAGTAGTAAGTCATAGGTACATGCATTTTTAGTCCTCACATTCTAGGTTTCAAGAGAGGCTTTTGTCCCTACAACTCAAGGTCCTAAATACGGGTCAAAGCTACCCAAGTCCTCAAGGTGATATATCTATGATCTTACAAGGATCGATAACTCCCTTTTCTATTTTAGGATAGCTAAGAGATAACTAAGAGATAACCCAACATTACCCATGTGCTCGATTTTTTCGATATTGAACCACATGCAATCCTAACGGTGAGCATGAACTCGATTATGAGATATATGGTGGATTTTTTAAAAACACGTCTCTGGTCGTTGGGAATGCCCTCCAAACCTTTGGGTTGGAATTCCAAGGCAATACCAAGCTTAAAGTTCGGTAATTCTCAAAGCAAGATATAATGCGAGCGTGCTATAATGAGAGCGTGTTATAACGCGCTCGCGTTATATCTCACTTTGACATGGTTTTTGCTTTTGTAGGGAACATGTCTACTAACCCATAACGCGAGCGCGTTATAACGCGCTCACGTTATGTCTTACTTTATGTTAAATGCAAATATATTAATGTATGTTGATATCTTTTTATGTACATGTATGTATGTATGCTTGTATGGATGTAAGATTATATGTACAAATGTATTATGCTTGTATGTATGCATTTATGTATGTCTTTAGACAAAGGGAGAATTTAGAGAGAGTCTAGAGAGATGGAAAGGGGGTCGAAGTGAGAGTTTAAGAGAGAGGGAGTGGGAGAGAAGGGGTTGGATTGAGGGGGACTTAGCTAGGTAGGGTGGGAGGGATAGAGGGAGGGAGAGAGAGAGAGAGGGGGGGTTGGAGAGAGAGAATTGATGGAGAGGGAGAGAGAGAGAGGGGGGGGGGAGAGAGAGAATTGAGGGAGAGGGAGAGAGAGAGAGAGACAAAGAGAAAGAGAGGGTTATGTAGGTAGGGTGCGAAAGGGAGAGACTTGAGAGTGTGAGAGGGAGAGACTTGAGAGTGTGAGGGGGGTGAGAGGGAGTGAGAGAGGGTGGTAGGGATTGATTGAACGAGAGGTACGCAGAAAGAGGGAGACGGTGGATAGAGACAATTAGAGAGGGTGGGAGGGAGGGAAGGAGGGAGAGGTGAGATGTATAGATAGAGAGAAAGTGATAGGGGTTGAGGGTATAGGGTTGAGGGATTAGGATGGAGGACCTATAGGGTTGATGGTTTCTAGGGTAGTAGGGTTTAAGGTTTGAGGGTTGATGGAATAGGTTTGATGGTAGAGGGTATAGGATAGAAGGTTTAAGGTTTAAGCGTTTAGGGTTGAAGGGTTTGGGGTTAAGGGTTTAGGGTTAAGGGTTTACTTGGTTGAGGGTAGAGGGTTTAGGGTATAGTTTTGAGGGTATATGGTTGAAGGATTAGGTTCAGGGTCCAATGTAAGGGGTAGAAGGTTTAGGGTTTAAGGATTGAGGATTGAATGATTAAGGGTTGAGGGTTGAGAATCGAGGGTTGAGTGTTTAATGTATAGGGTAAAGGGTAGAGGGTTTAAGGGTAGGGGGTTGAAGATTGAGGGTTTAAGGTATAGGGTCGAGGGATTAGGGTTGAGGTTCCAATATATAGGTTAGAGGTTATAGGGGTTGAGGGATTAGGGTTTAGGGTAGAGAGTATTGGGTTGATGGTAGAGGTTAGAGGGTAGAGGGTAAAGGGTTTAATAGTTTAGGGTTTAAGGGGTTAGGGTTGAGGGTCGAGGATTTAGGGTTGAGTGTTTAAGGGTTTAAGAGTTGAGGGTTTAAGGGTCAAGAGGGTTGAGGGATTAGGGTAGAGAGTTTACTAAGTGGGTTTGAGGGTTGGGGGATTAGGGTTGAGGGTAGAGGGTATAGGATTGGCAGTAGAGGGTAGAGGGTTTATGGGTTAGGGTTTAAGGGTTTAGGGATGAGGGATGAGGGATTAATAGGTTATAGAGTAGAGGTTATAGGAATTGAGGGATTAGGGTTTAAG